>CAEGAF010130249.1:0-10521 GCA_903067075.1 Micropoecilia bifurca
TATATATGCTTTAGTGTTTATGTAAGATTGACTTTTTCCTTAATATAATTTCTATTCAAGATCAGATATATATATAAAAAAAAAAAATAGGGAAATTAACAAGTACCAAAATCTGTGACCAGGTTTCACCACAGAATGCTTGTAAATAAGAACCTTGTGTCTGGTACCCAATGGTGGTTCGTGGATGAATGGAGCTCTGTGCGAGCCCCTCCTTCTGCTGCCCCCAACCAATTAAAATGAGAAAATGAGATCCCAGGGTCCTGGAGTGCTGCTTTTCACAACAGCATGCATGCAATCTACTCTCCTCATTCTTTGCCCCAAGCAGAAGATGCTGCCACCCCATTGACTGCACATGCATAAAAAGGATAGATAACATGCTCAGGACACAACTGGCATAAGAATACTTTGAAAAAAAAACAAACTCTTCAGAAAGCTACTCCTCCTTCTAGAAATACCCTGGAGTCCTCACTGCAATAATTTTGCTTCACTATGGGCATATCATTTTCCAAATGACATTATGCATGATTCATTACAATACCCTCCTTCACAAACACACATTAAAAAAATAAATAAAAAATATGAAAGAGTCAGGCGCAATGATCACCAGATTCTCCCAGGAGTTACTTTAGCTGTAAGATTGGATAAGAAATACTCAAAAGGTTAAGCAAAAATTAGTTTTGCATCATTTGAGAACCAATGATTAACATCCCTCTTAAACATATAAGGGACCGGAATTAAATGCAGCAAAACTTACAGATACTTGAGGTTTTCTAGGTCTTCAAACGCTCCTCTGGGAATCCTTCGTATATGATTGTTGTTGAGGAGACTGTGAAAGAAGAACAGGGAACGAAAGTTAGTAAGCTGTAGATTATCTTGGTGTCGCAATTGTTTCATTTCCAATTCACTTTTTAGCAATGTCAAATGAACTTGTTGGGTTCAATAGTCTTGAACAACATGTTGTGTTTGAGTCCTTACACAATCACAGCATCTGTGAAGAAATATCACTACCAAAGAAAAGTGAAACACTTAAACAACAGATACAGAAAAGTCAAGGAAAGTAACAATTGTTAGGAGAAACACACAACTAGCGTTCCATATGAGGAACTTATCTTGGTAGTTGGAGACAGAGTTTTGTTTTGTCCTGTCCTGAGGGACAAATCCTTGGTGCAGAGCAGGGGTCGACTCCCATGAGGGGCCATTACAGAACTCAACAGAACAAGCGGAAGAAGTCGGAAAAAAGAGCATAATATTTTGTCCAGGAAATGAAGCAAAGGCTTTTCTGTCTTTACAGTGGCTAAGTGATATACAAATATGTTTTGATAGTTTTTGAGGGGTGCATTGTACTACTAGGTTTGGACTTCATTCAGTGCTATCTACTTTACATCAAGCGTTAGCTCTGAACAGGCCCACTGAGGCAGAGCAGTCTGGGGAATCCTGCAGGTCAGGTGAATCTGCAAAGAGTGGAAAATAGCTGGGCTCCAACAACTTAATCTACTTCCTGCCTTTTCAGGAAAATAAAATATAAAAAATACTATCTGGAGCTTTTAAAGTATTGTTGCAGTGAAGTCCTGATCTGCCAGTAAAGATTCTATTTATAACACACAAAATAAAATGATTGAAAAACAAAATGAGATGGAAAACTTTAAATTATCTGGCAAAGGAGCAGATATTTTTCTAGAGTTATTTTTACTATTGCTTTTAAGTGTTTAAAGCTTCTCCGTGACATTGTTCCTGATCTGTCAAGATTGTTGTCTAACAGACCTCTGAGACCTACCCAACATGGCAGCATTCATACTTAAATTACAATATTCAAGCTGCATTCAATGGGTCACTTCTGAAGGGAAAGCGGTATTATGAATTTTGTTTAAGAGAATCATACACTCAATGCACATCTCGCTTCACAGTCAGGGTTTTCTCCCACTGACTTGGATTCCTTTGGAAGAAATCTGTAATGAAACCAATTAATAACTTTCATGGCCAAGTGTTTGGGACTAATTTTCTTGAAAATTCAGAGCTGTTTTCTTTAGATTTTAATCAGAGATGTCTCTATTCATCCTTCCTTCAGTTATACAAATTCAGCCAGTATGACATGCTGCCAGACAGCCCATACCATGAATCTTCTGAAAAAGTCACAAATGTACTTATTGGCTCTTGGAGAGTTCCTCTGATCATTTCTTTGACTTCTCCACCAGTAGTCCAATGAGAGGTGCCTCAGTGTATCTGCCTTATGGTGAAATAATGTTCTGGGAATTCAAAATTATGGCTACAATCGTACTGACAGGAACATCCAGACATTTAGAAATGCAGCCATAACCTTTGTCATTACTACACTGTGCTACACTAAGATGTTTTTGTGAAGGTTGGTTTTTGTTCTCAGTAATCAAACTCTATGCAGTAATTTTAAACAAACAGATTTCAGCTGGTTTCTTGACTTTCTAAGGCTTTTGCACTCTATCTCATTTATTCAATAACTTGCAATAAATGTATTTGTATGTGTGGACAACTTTTTGCATGGGTTGTGATTTTGCTTGGTTATGATATATATTTACTGACAAAAGAAATGCTGGTGTATTCAGTACTGGTTTTATCTAAAGTGTACATGGAAAGAAAATTGTTTAAAGTTTACACTGCATGTTTTGCTTTCTTTTGGGCGTATTTCTTTTATTTCACAGCATTCTTCAAGAACAGATGAAGAAACAGCTCAACCCCTTCAGCAAATATTTAGATAAGGCGGAGCTTATAAAATCACCTGAAAACTGGACAGACAACTAAAAAAGGAAGCATAACAAACCAACATTTCTTATGAAAATGAATATGAGTGTGCTAAATATGTGTGTTAGTGCAAAATATAAGAGAAAAAAAACACAAATGCAGGTGGAGGTGAAAAAAAAAGAGGAAATCTACTGAAATTATATTCTGAATCCAGTTTGTAAAACCACAGAAGAAGAGCTTGGGAATTTTCTTGCCTCTCATACAGAGACAAGGCGACTTACAGTGTGTTGAGGTTCGTTAATCGCCTGAAGGAGCCTGGTTGTAAATCCTTGATTTTGTTGAATCTCAGGTCTCTGAAAGAAAAAAAACAAAAAGAGAATGTGTTAATTGTTGAGGATTTTTCATTATGTTAGTAGGATAAGTGATGCCCAATCACTGTCAGGAAAATCCCAAAGTATTGCAGGATGCTCATCTCACAAGAATTGCTTTGTTAGGGCTTTAATCTTCTTGGGGGATTTCAATAACGTTTGCCTTATTTGCACAGGGTTGTTTGCTGCAGTCAGCAGGCTTTAGAATATGTCTCCTGTTTCGCTCTAATTGAATGAGTCAGCAAAAATAGAGAACAAAGCCGACATATTATGACTTTGCATCTTATGTTTTAGAAACCAAAGTGAAATCACTCTTTATTATGTGACATTAGCAGCATAGAAAAAAAATCAATTTTTATATGTTTTTCTTTTAAGTGTTTTGTGGTACTAATGGCCTTTTTTCACAGCAGCAAGTGTGAAACAACTTGCTGTTGTTTCACACTTGCTGAAACAACAGCAAGTGTGAAACACTTGCTGTTGAGGAAAAATGAATGTCCAGCAAAGATAAAAAAAAATACATCTTCTCTCTTAATTTTACTATATGCAGACTTATGAATTTAAAGAAAGTATAAAAAAATGTATTTCATCATATTATGGCATTGTACTGAACAGCTTAATTCAAATTCAACCAAAGTTTTTCAATCAGGTTTCAGACTGAACTTTAATTTCACAGCATTAAACAGACAAAAACAAGACAGACAAAAACTCTTAAGTGTCCCATCATGAACTTTGACATTGGACATATTAACTGAGACCTGTAGAGACTGAAAACGCTCCTGGGTTTGTTGTTGTTTTTTTGTTTTTTTTATGAGGATCAGAATGAACTTACTGGGACCTTTGCGGCTGGAAACACTGTGAGTTGTCTTCAATGTTTTTCATTTGTATATAATGACTGCCTCAGCAGAATGATGACGTTCTAACATTTTTGACAAAAACAGTTCTGCTTTATACATCAGGGATGCAAACTGGTAATTAAACACATATTGTGAGATATCTAATCAAATATAAGATACTTTCAAAAGATTAATGTTGTCAATCCTATGTAAAATGTTCAGATGGATTTGAGGAACCGACTAGTTTCCAGACATGGACGTTCTTCTAGAAAGCTCAGTTGACCCTGTAAGAGTTCAGCCAGCCTCAAAGTGCTGACTTTCCACTGTAAACAATCTCTGCCTGGTTCAGAAAGACATAACATACTTTTGCTATCTTGCAAAACTGTCAAGACATTGGCCCGGCGGAAGGCTTGAGATTAAAATGTTCTAGGTTTTTGTAGAAAAACACTTTTTCTTTTGCTTTTGTGTTTTATGTTTCTGCAACAAAAAAAACTATTAAAGTTGTTTTTCTCAGTGGGTTATTTAACGTTTCTTGATTCTGCATGTTTTTAGTTAACTTAATAAACAATAATTATAAAAAAAAGAAAAACTTATGCAACACTAAATTACCTTGTTTTGACTTTTAGTGATGAAAGAAAGCATGAGTCTGAGGATTAACCTTGCTGCTAAATAACAAATAGTAATACATCTCTGAGTAGGTAAACCTTAAGAGACAAAGCAGAAAAATATTTAAAATATATATTAAAAGCAAGTGAAGTGGTCTCACCAGGGCCATAGAGTTTATTTTTGTGAGTGTTTCACAAACAACAGAAGATCTTTACAAATCCTAAAGTCTGTATCACAATGAACCAGGTCAGTTACAGACGCTTCCTCCAATTGTTTGACACACTTATTGACACAGCTTGGCTGTAGACTTTGGTGGAAGACACACTGTACAAGTTAAATCTCCACTACGACATCGTTAGCAACATCAGCAAACAAGGATGGTCACACTTTTTTTGGAATTAAATTCCAACTTAAATGCTCCTGATTCTAGCGTCATCTTAACCCATTTTAGCTGAAGCTGTGAGGATCACAATAACCCGTTAGCAGTTGTTTTTTTTGTTGGACAATCTTTAAAATCAGGAAAGCTTAAGCCAGTCCGTGAATAAGAAAGAGTCGAGCACATTCAGAGTGAGTTGTCTTCCTTGGAAATGAGATACTCTCACAGCAGCAAGTTAAGGTAGCCTTCTCTGCAAGGTAGCATTGCAGGACGCATTTCGCAGACATGCTGAGGCAGACACTGTCCTGCCTCCTCTGGGCCTGAGGGATGAGGGGCAGAATAAATGAACAAGGCTACGTGCTGATTCAGGCAGCACCTATCGCACATAGCGCACATAAGTGCAACAGATTTCGAGTGAGGTCATTCTTATAATGTTTTTAATGATTTAAAAAAAGAGACTCGGTTTCACATTTTACAGCTGTAAGAGATTATAGCGGGACATTAGGTGGTTAACTGCACTTCAGACTTTTCAGGTTGTATTCAAACAACTCTGTTTCTTTCTGCAGAAGGCTAAGTAAGGTCAGGCAGAAAAGACAAGATTGGCTCAGCTGTCGTCTGAAGGGAAGGAAATGCTCAACTGATTAGAATGTCCTGAGAGTCTGCAAGCTAAACTGAAAACCCACTCTGGATTATGTGTGGAATGTTCAAGTGTCACAGTGACATTAAGGTGCCTGGGTCTTAGATTTTGTAAAGAAAAATGAAAATTTGAATTTGTGTTAAATGTTGATCACTATAAAATACATTTTAAGGACAATTTGTCTTAGCTAAAGCCATGCTAACTCTCTTCTTGCAAGCATGCAAAAAAAAAAAAGGTTAATTCCACGTTTCAGTGACTAAAGATTATCCCTATTATGGCAGTCTGTCATCTTACTTAGTCTTTGTTTAGGAAAAACTGGAAATTAGAGAGGAAATGACTCACCTCATAGCCAGCAAAAACATAGCATAAACTATGTCAGGGACATTTAGCAAGCAAAACATTTTAAAACTCATTCAGCAAATTAAGTGGTCAAGTAATGGCGTAGTGTTGTTTTAGAAAATTCTAACAATTTCATTAGATTTATTGTGGAACTGATTAAGGAAGTATGTTAACCCACAATAACGAGGTTTGACAGCAAGAAAACCAGAGGGAAGTTTAAAAAAGTCAATGCTAACAACCCTGTGAAAGGGTTTACGGACCCCATTCTGGCTTTGCCTAAACACATGGCTGGAAAATGAACAGCCTACCAGGCTCAATTACCCACACAGGAAGATAGACCCATAATTCAAGCTGATGAAAACAAAGCCTGAAGTTAAACTCCCCTGTATGGTTTTGCACTAAAGCTTGACATTTTTCCCAAGAAATTATTTTGTTTACTTGGGATTTTGACACAAACTAAGTTCATGACTGCAAATTGTTTGGGTGATACAGTGATTATATGCTGTTTGCCACAGATCTTTCCTGTCAATATTCCAAGTCATTGTTTTTTCTTTACTTGAATTTGCAAAGCTGTCTGTCCATCTATCCATCCATCTGTCTGTCTGTTCATGTTAGTGTTGTATTTTTTTTTCTTTTTACCAAAACCACTGTCTCCTAAAGTTATTCTCCAAGGCCTAATGCCTTACTTGTTTTAAGTGTCTCTCTTAATTAATTAAGAGAAAAATGTTAAACATGATCTATTAATTTACTCTCAAACTTTATGACATATTAAGGATGTAAATCAGCCATTTGATTCAGATGTGCTGGAGCAGAGACATATCTAAACATCTGAGGTTCCTGATGACCTATGTTGAGAAACCTAGAATTCTGTTAAAATGTTCAAAACCAACAATCTTTTGATGGATTGGTTTTGATTAGCTCAAATGTTGTAATGGTTACAGACTGAAGTAAGTGATTCCTCATAACTCTTGACCAACAGCACAACAGTAAGAGGTCCGGAGATCCGCAGAACCCTGTGAACCCCTAAGCTGGCAGCAGCAACCAATTCAGAGAGTTGTGCTGTAGTAATACAAACTGTTGAAGTGGAAGACCTACTTTCAGCAACTGAGAATCTGCCAAATTCCCCTCATAATGGAGTGACTGATCAACAAGATGATCCACCATGTCAAAAAACATAGGGGTGATGAGCAAGGATCTTGACCTTTTGTTTAGAAGCAGAATATTCAAACTATTCATCCATACATACATCCATGAATACATTGTTAACAGATACTTATCCTTGCAGGGGCCTGCAGGGGCTGGTGTCTATGTCCAGCAGTCATCACAGACAAACCCAATATTTCTGGTAATGTTTTACCAGAAAGCTGAGCAGAAAGCTGCTGATTTCTAAATAAAAACAGCTTACTGCTGTTTAGGATTCAGTGCAGGAAGCACTGCTTCTCGAGAATTAATATATTTAGAATTGAAAAATAAATAATCTTACAATAGGCAATGAGAAATAAAACTAATGCAGCATATATGATTCAACTCTCAAGCTCTTGTATACTGACTGAGTGACAAAAACTCTTTCTCAGAACTCCCCAGCTGTTCTGCTTTAGCAATTCGTGGGAGTAAGGCCAACGGAGCTCACATCAACAACTGTCTTGGGTCCTATTGCTGTGTGCAAATGAGTAAAGCTTTGGGGATTTCTGCCTTTGCATTCCATAAAGCTGCAAAGACTGACCTCCTCACACAACCTGACTGCAGCAAATTCCAACAGAACAGACACCACCGACTCTTCATGATTCACACTGTCTGTCTCTCAGGAACACCAGGCCAACGCTTAGGGTAAATTAGTGGAAATAATGGTTGACCTGAAGTAATGGAACATTAGTACTTAATCCATATTTAAACTCCTGGTGTAGGGGTAGAGCAGAGTCCTCAAGGCGCAATAACATTGAGTAAAAATGGTTTCATATATATATTTATATAGTCAATGAAGCAAAAGTATTAAAATAAGAACCTGTTAAATCTGACACACCCATTTGTTTTTCTGATGTTTATTTAGTAACACAAGTTCGACTTGTGGGATTTAGCTGACTAGCTAGTTAGTCTGTGAAACCAGCCTGTAATAGTCTTCTTTACAGGCAATTAACATGTGCCCATTTTAAAATGTTTATTTTTTCCAAGTAGTTTGTGACATGCTGTCCTGTGGTGTAGGCAGAGATGACTATTGAAGGCTTTTTCTTAAGTCAGCCATAAACGGAGTGCTGGATACTGGCTAGAACAAGGAGACTGTGGCCCAATAACCAACAACATATACTTTTTTTCTGATTCTAGTTATTTACTCATCTCATTTTTGAATATGCAAACACAAACGTTTCACAAACTGCGCTCTGTCACTGGTTACAATCAATTCCCAAATTATAACAAAAGGCAGATTATTTATAGAAGTATGGGCTATGAAGCCTATGGCTCAGTAGTCTTCATTTTGTCCCTTTTAGAGTGTCATGAAAAAAAATCTGATTCCCGATGTGCACAGTGCATGAGTTCACAAAAATGAACTTCAGATCTTTTCATACCATTTCCAAGATGCAAAGCAAGTGACAGACAGGGTTCAAAGCATACGCTGACAAAAATCTACCGAACCTTGCCTGAACTGTTAACAAATCTGTGAGAAGGAATACAGCGGGGTCATTACAGCATTACAGAGAGGGAACGTAATATTCTGTCGCCCCTCAAACAGACAGTCCAAAGAGAAAACAGCTGAATCATTATGATGTAGGCCCAAAGTAATGCAAAGGGTGGAGGAGGGGGACTTTAAACGAGCTCTTGGCACAAAACGTATTTATTGTTTTTAATGTTTTTGTGCTACAAGACAATGAAACACTGAGTTTTAAGAGTTAAACATGATTAACGGAAAAGATGCAAAAACCCTAATAACAGAGCTAATTATCTTGAAGCTAAGATCTAGCACCCAAAGAGTGAAATACTTTAGGTTTAACAGTGAAGGAAAATAATGACTATCTTTAGTTTTCTTCGAGAATCTCCACAACGGCGTCCCGTTTGTCGGAAAATTGAAAACAGTCCTGATCTTTTCGGAGAACATCCCGGGTCAAGTGTCACTGTAGCACAAAAGTTTGAGAGAACCTAAAGCCGCAGGATTTCAGACACTGCATTTTTACTTTGACTACTAGTGTCAAACACACTATTTAATGTGATTCCATAAATTGTGCTGCAATTTATGGAATCACATAAAAATCACATGGAATCACATGGGTGAGACTGCGAGGAAGCAGTCTCACACGGGAGAAGTGCAGTTCCGGGTAGCTCTAGGAACATTTCAAATGACTAAAAGAAGTCACGTCCTGACATGACGGCCCAGCGAAGTGGAGAGAAGAGTGGGGGGAGCAACAAGTGGCTACAGCTTCAAAGCCCACAGACATAAAAGCTGGTGGGAAACCAGTTTGCTCTCCTGTGCTGATCATCCCTGTAAAATACAGACCCTTCCTGTCGTAAGACTTTCATCTTCCCTTTGAGGGGAATCCGGGCAAAGCTCTGTCCACGGCTGTGGGCTGACCACAGATATTAGAGGACAGAACCTATTCTGAGTGTGTGGCAAGGGTAACTTGTCCATGCTCCCATAGAATGTGGCTATTTATAGGGCCACATTTTTATAGACTGCATTCTGGAGATTTCAGACTGGCACATATCTGGAGGGATTGGCCAGATGTTGAGCTTTGTGTCCAGACAGTCTGTGAAAGGAAACTGTTTAGCACACTCGTGACAAGGAGGAGCCATTCACAAGTGCTTGTTGAGGTAGAAGAATTTCCTTCCTTTCATCTGAGAAGGTCAAACAAACTCAGACAACCAAACTAATCCAGGGTTTATGTCAACACGTTCAATACATGTGTTGAACAATTTTCCAGCATAAATATGTATATTCATGATGGAAATTTGGTCCAGTAAGTAACTTATTATTTGGCTGTACAAAAATTGCTAATGAAATCACATGTGCATGAGTGAAATGCTATTGGCTTTGGTTGAGGAACCTTATTTTGCAGCTCTGATTGTCCTCCATGAACTCCAACAAGCAGGTAAAAACATCTTAACATCTTATTAACCTCTGTTCTAAGATCCCCACATGCCTTTTCTACGTGGTAAATGTGTGTGTTAGTACCCACCTTACTGCAATTCTTTATAAATCAATGTGACAGAATACCAGAACTCCCCAGGCTCAATTTATTTACCCCCCATGCATGCATTAGATTCTGGGATTATCCAGTGGTGGTTTCCCGTTAGTCAGTGGAGTGAAGGAGAGGAAAGGAAGTTGGGGGGAACAATAAAACGCTACTTACAGAATGGTGGTCTGCGGAGACACAGCCGGCACGGCTTCCAGGTTCAGATGCATACATCTCACTGTGGTTCGGAAACACAAGCAGCGGCTCGGACAGCAAAGCGCGGACTGGGGTCCGCAGACGAGAAGCGCGAGAAGCGCCAGCAGGCGACGCGGAGAACAGAGCTGGGCAGCCCGGATCGCCATTTCCAGCAGTGAGAGCCGAGCTGAGAGCGCCAGCTGCCCCGCTCCAACACACACACACACACACACACACACACACACACACACACACACACACACACAGACACACACACACACACACACACACACGC
>CAEGAF010130250.1:0-35293 GCA_903067075.1 Micropoecilia bifurca
GTGTGTGTGTGTGTGTGTGTGTGTGTGTGTGTGTGTGTGTGTGTGTGTGTGTGTGTGTGTGTGTGTGTGTGTGTGTTCACTCCTATTTAGAGAGAATAATTTACTGAAGAGTCATGGATTTGGACTGTTGGAGGAAGCCAGTGTTCTCAGAGAGAACATGCAAACTCCATGCAGAAACATCCCAAGCCAAGATTTGAATCAATCACCTTGTTGCTGCAAGGAAACAGTGCTAGGATTTTCCCACTTAAACTTTTTTTTTTACTTTGAAAAAAACTTTAAGATCAGTTTTATTTATATAGTATAGTATCAAATTTTGATCAAGCATTAGTATATAGTCCTTGCTTCTCAAGGTGGAAATTAAGCTGCTTTTATTTTAACTTATACTATACAGACATACATTAAAAATAACTACCTTATAATGTGTGCGTTCATGTTGACTTGTTCTCTAAAACAAACTCCCAGATGAAAGAAAGTTTTGAATGATTTCAACTGACTCAGTGCATCAATGTCTGTGAAGTAATTGTGTGAGCACCACTAAAGTATTCTCACAGAACTTGTCTTGGTTTATTTTGCCTGTTATTACACATTTTGTAGCAGCTCACAGCAAATAATCATAATAAAAACAATAACATTGTTCTGTCAAAATATGGTTGAAATACCTTTGCCTGCTTGGCTGCTTGTCTAATTAATGCTCACTTTAAGACTATGCAGGACTACATTTAGGGTTACTGAAGTAAAACGAGCTGATTACAAAATCCATGCCAAACTCTTCAGTTGTCCCTCCACTTTTATACACCATGAAATTAAAGAATGTGGTTGCAATGTAGCAAAATGAAAAAAATCCAAGGGCATGAATAGTTATTAAATGCTCTGCATATCACAGCTGACAAAACCGTTAACTGGGATTTGCAGTTTTTCAGTAGGAAACATTTCAGTAGTTCCTAGTAGAATATGAAAAAAACCTAGAATAATGTTGTTTAAATTGACTTTTTCTGCTCAAGGATTTTTGTTTGTAAGATTTGTTTTTTAAGTATTTTTGTAGAAGTGCAACATACAGAAAAACACAGTAGTTAAGGCAAAACAACCAAAAACACTCAGCTTAAAGCAGAGGAGACATAGTGATTATGTGAGCAAGAATTGATACTCTGAAAGGGATGATGGCATGAATTCAGGATTACAACATGAGAAAATGCCTTACTGTGAAAAGGGTCACAGTTGTATTCAAGAAAATAAGAAATTGAGTCCTATTGTTATGCACAATAGGACTCACAAAAGCTGCACAAAACATATACTTTTCTAGCACTGACACGGTATTTTGGGAAATGAAACATCTAAAGAAAAGAGCTGATGGAACAATAATTCCACTCCCAGAACCAAAGTGTCTGTGTCTCACAGCCTTATGCTGGTGCTGCATGCTGCTATTCTATAAAAATGTTTTTTTTTTCTTTTCCCTGTGGATCTGTGTAGCGCCTCACTTGACAAACTCTGTGAGTCCACTGTAAGAAATAAATTAGCATAATATTGTAAGCTAAGACTTTCTTCCACGCTGACAAATTTTATTTTCATCATATTAACATTACTTAGCATTAATTTTAGATCAATCAGCTCATCTATCCATCTCATTAATGTGAGAAGATGGGTTTTTTTCTTTAGAAAGAAGTGGTCCCTGGAATGATACTGGGAAGAAGTTAGAAGACAAAAAGTGAGTAGATCTCATAAAGAGATTTTCTAGCAGTGCTTATTAAGACCCACTTCAACATCAACTTTAGCATGATCCTTTTAAGATTTTTTTTTTTTTTTTTTTACAAAATTTGTTTCAAGAAGCAAAACTTAAAAAAAAAAACAAAAAAATACATTCAGGTCTAGACATAATCTTACAAATCCGGCACTGGAGGAAAACCGAGAACAACTTTGAGAGGGTAGAAATTCTGTAAGAACAAACATCATATTTATTTACTAACTTCTGTTCATCCTCTGGTTGAGAGAATGTTCTCTGCTGAAAACAACAGAAACTTTTATATTTCTTATCTGTTTGTTTGAAGCACGGTTACATTACACAACAATAAATCAGACTTTGAAAATCAGACTGAGTGTTGTTTCTTCCACTGGTCCAAAAACTGGAAAGAGTCTGGCACTGCTGAAAACCTACAACGGCCTGCATATCTCTAACCTGATGGTCTACAGCCAAAAAGCCCAAGAACTCATTTTTTCCCAAGAAGAGCTTTTTATTTTTTTAAATTATCATTTTACATCACGATTGTCTATCATGCAGAATTTCCATAACCTACAATGTAGTTCATTGTAATGTAACTAGATACAACAATGCTTTGGGGTATGAACACATTTTTCAAGGTGCCATTTATAAGCTTTGGAGCATGTTTCTCCAAAATGGCAGATTTAATGAGCACTTTCTCAATATCAAGCCACCCCAAACAACCATTGGCATAATGGCAGAAATGGGCTTGCAGGTAATTTAATGCCTTCCTGTGTATGCTGCTTACTCTGCACCCTTCGAATGGCACTGCTTTATCGTCCGTGCACTTATGTATGTGTGTGTTGTATTATGGAGCGAAAGACACAAGGGTAGACTAAATTTGCCCCTCTAGCCTTTGTAATTATCTGCCAATTTTCTGCCCGTCAGTTGCCTTTATCTTTCCTCTCAGATCTCACCTGGGGGTCGGGGACTGTCACACCGTGGCACATCCGTCTCGCAAAGCGTGCCGGATGAAATGTAAGAGTCCTCCCACTGACCTCTGCCTGCCAGCTCCCTTTTCCCTCTCCCTTTATTTGTTGCCTTGTAACCGGAGACATTTGGAGATACAGATAATTATCAATCAGCGAACTTTGCAGCTATTTATGCAGCCTGTGTGGAGGAGGAAGTAGATGGGTGTTACTTTCTGGAGCTGACTCAAGGTGGTATGAAATGCAGCTTTTCTTTCTCCACAAATGTTCTCTCCTCGCATTTTGTTTTTGGTACACGATTGTGAAAACGGTGCCAAAAAGGAAATAGGCAGCGACGGTTACTGTGCTACAATGCTGTGTGTTGAAAATTGACTGTGTGATATGCATGTCTTTGATGAGGCTTCTTCACACAGGTGGAACTACATACAATGTCCCCTTTTCTGCCGAGTAACTTGACATTTACAGACTGACTGTAAATGTTAAACTGTTGCAGTTGACCTTGACGTTCAGCGTGGAACAGTCACACAAACAAAAGCGGGATAAAACTCATGCTTGAAGCGGCCTTTCACAGCTTTCAATCTAAGTCAGGGTCACGTATGAAATGATGAACCTTACAGTAAGCCGTAACTGCCTGGCATCGCTCAATTTAAAATGTCACAACTTTATTGCTCTCAAAGTATCTCTGTCAGCCAAAGGGGACAGGCGATAATTAGAAAATATGTTCCGGCCAAAGAAAGCACGACGAACCTCTCATGGTATTTAGAAAGACGCTTGTGGGTAAGTGGTTGAAATAGCCTCTGGTGCATTTTCTTTGTTTGGTCTTTCTGTTGAACTGAAGGGGAAACACAAGTGAAACATCTCAGCCTTTTAAGACCTTCACTTTTTCTCCCAGCTCAGACTGAGGAAACGTGTTTTTATTGTTGTTGTTTTCACAGCGAACATTGACATGCTTGTTGGATTGAACTGTTTTTTGATGCTTCAGATTGTCACATTACATTCCAAAAACAATTATTCTTTCTTAAACCAGATCAGCTAAGTTTCTCTGCTTAATGTTTTTTGGACTGCAAATATCTTTGTCCAAGTTAACCTTTTTTCATGACCGTAGCATTTAACAATGCTTCCAAGGCTTCAAAGAGTGCCAAGAAAATATTTCCCTCATCATAATATCCCCACCACCTGCGTGAATCGTTTAGACAAGGCCAGATAGACCAGATGTACGTTTCTGTGTTGCTATAAAATTTGACCTTACAGCTGAGATCCTAACCCTGCTGTGTTTCAAATTCAGATTCAGTTTTTCATGTTTCTGTGCATTTAAAGTGTATGCTTATATTTGTTAAAGTGGTAGTCAATTTATGCCTTGTTTCCACTGAGCAGTGCAACGCATGTCGATGCAGTTCAGTGCACTGTGTTTCTCAGGTAGTGGTCAATACCGTACCAGTCCAGGGCCTCCTTCAGTTGTAGGTTAAGATTCTGGTGTCACAATTGACAACCAACAAATGCCATACTGCTTAGTTTCAACTAAGTAAAAGGGAATTTTGATAGGATTTGAGTCAGTGGGTGGGTGGGCAAATGGATGGACAAGAGTTTGCTATTACTGGTTGGAGTAATAGCACATGAGTTCTGGATCTAGGGAGCATTCATCTACTTCCTGAAGAAAGGGAATTCAATTATTTTAGAAGGATTGGATCCATGCTGGAAAGTAATGACAGATCTGTGGGACCTTTTTTTTCATCATAGATTTATGTCAACTAGTGCTCCTTAACTCCCTCTACAATCTGTCATTGTTCAGTGTCATTGGTGACCTTGTGTGCTTTGTACCCGCAGTTTCCAATCCACAGTTGACAATAGAGGTACCTGTGTGGTCCTTTACGTCTGTAGCCCTTCAACTTCAAGCTTGGACATGTTGTACGTTCAGAGATTCTCTCCTACAACTGTGAGGCATCATTACATGTATATTAAACAGGGCTAAAGTCAGCCAGTGTTGACATTCATTTTCATCACGACACTCTTATCAGAACCTTGTAACCTCTAGATTAATTGCTGCTGCAAGTCAGTTCTGAATTTCAAAAGAATCTATTAAACATCAAAATTCATGAGTTTGGAACTCTTACCTGGGAAGAATTTAAAAACCATTTTTATTTTAAACATGTTAGCACATAGCAATGTTTGAAATTTTAAGAATCCTAAATAAAACATAAGGCAGTTTATTTTCACAGCACAATTTAATTCTTGGTGCAAACATCAAGTTCAGAAAGTTGCCCTAAAATGCCCTGGGAGCAAAAAAATTTACAAGAATAATTCAAACGATGACATGGAAATCACTAAACAGCGGAGTTTAAGTGCTTTTTCAAAATCAACAACTTGAAAACACTCAGGGGCCATCATTCTTTTCCAATAAAAAAAATAAAGCTAATTGTTATTGCTAATAATAACAAAATATGAAACTCTTCATTTGTTGGAGGGTCAAATTTCTCTGTTTCTTGATCTACAGACAGGGAGCCACAAAGATTATTGCTGTAAATTGGTTTAATAATGCTGGCATCTTGCCACTTTTGGATGATTTACTCTTTAAATTCATTAGAAAAATAACTAAAATCCAAGCACACGTGTATTTTTAACACTTGTTATTGTTAACATACAAACACCATCACAAGCCATTTTAAAAGTGACTTCTATTTAAGTAGCCTTGTATGGTCTTTATTGCAGTGCCATTTATTTGCATTAATGTCAAATCAAAAAGTACTCTTGTTTCCTAAAACTGCCAGTGTCCAAATGAAAGTCATCTTTAACTATTTATGTCAAATATCTGTGTGAATCATTACATACATATTTTTCATTATTTGATCAGAGTGGTAAGAATATTTATTAATCATCAATGGCATAATGTTTTTCTGAGATATTCTATGTAAACAAGAAGTACAAGAGAAGGTATGATTCAAACATATGATTAAATTAACTTCAAAAAAGGATTCATTTAATTCCGACTTCTAAAATGTCTTGCCTCTTTAGTTTTCATGTTTTAAAGCATGTGTGACAGTTACTGAATTGCTCCACTCCTGATGAAACATTAATGTCTCCATGTTTTTGTTTTGCTTTATTCTTGACTGTGATTTGTAGTGATTGTGCGGTGCTTTCCAAAGCAGTTTGACAAAATGCAAAAGAATGTCTTGAAAATAAAGTCTTTGTCAAATGTTAGTTCTCTCTTTTTTTGAGGGGTATTTTGACAATTCCAAATTGCCATGTGTGAAAAGTGAAAATTGTGAGACCAAATTGAATCAGAACCCGGGGGGGAGGAGGGAGTTTGGGGAAAATAAAATGGGGAAAATGAACCAAACTAAGTGCAAAAAGCAAATAAACATACTTTCTCATTCAGTTTGCAGGAGCACTGAATGGTTGCTTTCAGTTTCCAAGTCATGTTGACTGTTGCGGTCAATAAGTTCAAACTTTCGGAAGTGGATGAGAAATGGAGTTGGTAGACTTTGAAAAGCATAAAACAATAATTTATACCGGCACTGGTTTCACGGTAGAATTTATTGTTCCTTTAACCTGTCTTAGAAAAAAGCTCTGCTGTCTGAAGGTCAGACATTGAAAAACACTTTACAGTCTGCAAGACTAAATGGAGTCAGAACAGGTTTGGAGAAAACAGCTCGCACTGTCTGCTGCACCAGTTCTCACCTGCTGTAAAAGTAAAAAATTTAATTTTGTAACATTGTTTATTATTGTGTATGATTATTGTACACCTTTTGTGTATTTAAATATTTCTTTAATAGTAATTACATAGAAATGCTGCCTGACAGTAGATAAGAAAGAAAAGACATGTGAAACAGTTAGCTTGGTCCATAGTGTTTTGATCGTTATAAAGCAGAACAAGTCTAAAATTGAAACACTGATGCACAAAAAAAGATTTTATCAGACAATATTAAAAAACCAAAACAACCATAATCAAATAATCAGTGATAAGAATGCATAGGTTTCAGGCTACCTTGAAAAGTTGCAAAACAAAATAGTTATACTATTCCAGCCATCCTCGGTGTGTACAATTTCTTTTTTTAATTGGTGCACAACACACACCATCAGGCATGATGAGAATACATAAAAATTAAATGCATCTACATAATACACAATAAGGTTAATGCATGACTCCTTTTTTGGAAGTTTTTACCATTTATCTATCCATCCATCCATTCATATACCCACCTGTAAATGCAGGATGTTTTGGGAGAATGGTGTCTTTCTATAACACTCACTGTGTGAGATGCATACATTTCAGGTCCCCAGACCATCTCAGAACTTCTAACACATCAATGTAAACACACACAACATAATGCTTTTACATCCTCATGATGGCATATTTGTTTTTACGGTTCTTCTCGTTACATTTCCTTAAGTTCAGTTTTATGTAGTTCTGATTTGTTACCAAAGCCAAATCATCCATTATCCAACACGATTGTCAACAGGGGGTTGGTGCCTATGTCCGCTGAGAGGCGGTCAACAGCTTTGTGTGTAGAGTTTCAGCATAACCCCTGTTGCAAGAGTATGACTTTCGACGCCCTGATGCAGCACTTTATGAGAAACTGCCATGCAACCACAATCAATACAGCCACTTAGCCTCTCGAGTAGTTTGGAGGATCTTTGTCACTCAACACGATTTTGATCTAAAGCAATGTACGTAACCCGAGAATGCATTATGCAAAGAGCAAGCCAAATAATATCTGAGCAGTGACATCTCTGGGCTCACACTGTTCTTAGGAAAACAGAAATAGAGCAGAAATGTCTATGACCAGAAGGGTCAGGTTTTCTGTTTACAATTGAGAAAAGTATGCGCTCTTAACTGTGCACAGAAGAGAAATAAAAGTGTCAACAATTTGGTTTCATTCTTCATACATGCAGTTTTCAAACTAATTTTTTAAAGGACAGTAGTTATATTATACAGTTAGCTATATTATAAATACAGTTATATTTATTATCCAAAAATAACTAATACCTCTTAAGCCTATTCACATTGTATTACATTGCAACCAGAAACTACATTGGATTTTACAAAATAGAATAACACAACATAAAATGTATTGTAAAATGGAGGAGAAATATTGCAATGTTTTCTACATTTCACAAAACGAGGTCCCACAAAGTTAGAAATTCAAAGGGTTCTGGTATGACTCTTCTAGTGTTTGGGAGAGGGCTGACTATCTCATAATATAAAGTCAGTACTTGAAGTATTCGAGAAAATGATTTAAAAACTGATTAAAAAGTTTTTGATCATTGCTGATAACCCTTTTGAATCAAGGTCAGTTTATTGGTCAGTTTGGCTTTTCAGTGTTTCAAGTGTTGCTGGAGAGAGGAGACAATATAGTACCAGATCGCTTGCTAGTTGTATGCAACTTAATGTCACTGTAGGCTCCTCTGTTCATTGAAGGCCTTAGAGGTTTGCTAGAGAACTTTAGCAGACAAGCAGCATCATGAATACCAAATACCACATCAGTATTCAAGCTTTGATCATTGCACTGAGCACTACTCAATCCGTCATATGAAAATGGAAAGAGTCTGACACAAGTACAAACCTACAACAGAAGTAGGCAAGAGGCCCATGAAACTCTGGAAGAGCTTCAGAGAGCCACAGCTTAGAGGCGAGACTCTACTGACAGCTATTTGTCATGCACTTCACAAATCTGGGCTTCATGGAAGAGTTACAAGAAGAAAGCCGTTTCTGGGAGACACCCGTCAGACATTTTGTTTGCATTGTGAAGCGGCAAACATGAAGGAAAATAACATGCTGAGATAAGATGGTTTTTGGTATACATGTGGATGAAATGTATACCAAAACACTGCGCATTCCCCTAACAGGAAATTTTGCGGTGCAGCAACATGCTGAAGGATTCTCTGCTTTAGTGGGAACAAGACACTGGTGGGAGTTAATTGGAATTTATACAATTAGACCCTGGAAGAAAACCAGACTCCACCAGAGGTGAGCGCTGGTCCTAAACCAAAAGCCATGATTCCATACCAACATGTAGAGCTAGAGTGACCAAGTCAAAGGCCACAACTAAGTCTGGATTTAGAGTGAGTCACATTTTCTGCTCAATTCCTGCCAAATTAATCTGAGCTCGAGGTACTTTGCAAAGAGGAATGGAAAAAATGTCCTTCTCCAGGTGTTCAAAACTGTTCACTTCTTTGTCAAGTGACTTGCAAGTGTAACTGGAGTGATAAGTGGTTTTACAAAGCATTGAGCGATTCCAAGGGGCTGTTGTGGGTGCCGCACTTTTCAATTTGTTTTTGCTTGCAATAATATTTTCAACCATGTATCCTTTTTTCCCCTTCAACTGCGTGGTTATGCTCGACTTTGTGTTAGACTGATGCACACAATCTCAATAAAACACCTTGGAGTTTGAGGTTGCGGTGTGGAAAATGTTAAACAGTTCAAAGTACATGAATAGGTTTAAAAGGCACTGGATCTTTTATGCTTCTAGGTGAGGCATTTTGATTATTTATGGCTTTTTAAATTAAAATTAATTCCTCTATAATTCATTTTAAGTTATTAATTTAACTTCCCTCTGTTTTGAAAGACTTCAACAAACTCACTTGCCCTGCCTTGCTGATAGCTTATCTCATAGATAAAAGGAGAAAAAAAGAAAAAGCTGAAAGCAGTGGTGGGAGCAGCAGACAGTTGGAGGTGCCTGAAATTTCTCCATTACAAAAACAATAATGCTCATATTTTTATCTACCTCGTTACGAAAAACAAAGCTGCTTCCATTCTGCGGGCAAAAAACTGTGCAGATCAGGCATGAAATGCATGAAATTCAATTCATACAAAACTGTGGGTTCCTGTAGGGGAACAGTCAATATGCTTGCAGTGGATAGCTAAAAGGTTCCCATTGGTTTGTTAACCTATAGACTATAATTGACATGTGTTGTTGGAGTGGGCTTTTTTTTTTGTTTTTTTTTCTTGCCACTCACCTCATGCTGCTTTTAATAAATTGTAATTTACAATCCATATCCTTTCCCTCTATACACTCCTGGAACTATCAAATTTGCTACTTTCTATAAATGGCAACCCTCAATCTGGGGAATATAGATCAAAAGTAAAAAACAAAACAAAAAACACAAAGGTGCACCGAAGAAAAATGGAGCGATAGATTTAGCAATGAATCCGAACGAGTGTAGAGGAAAGTTATACAGGTTAATAACAAGGATAAATCACATTTTTCTTGTCGCTTGAGGCTGCGGCTTGTCGATCTTTCTTTGTCGTTAGTCATCTGCTCTGAAAGAGCTGGCAAAAATACAAAAACTTGAAAAGAGGAGATGAAAATCTGTGGCAGAAATTCTGACCTTGCTTTTCTGAAAATCATATAAAAGCAGTGATTTGAAATGAAAAGGAGATGGAACAAAGTACTCCTGTCTATAAATCATAAATTTATAGTCTAACAATTTTTTTTTTGTTCAAAACAAACAGCAGTATAAAAACGGGTCTTGGTAATGAAAACATTGCACTGAGAATGTTTTTGTCAAATTAAAAAAAGAAGGACAATCATATATATCACTGTTGTTAATGTGAAACTCAGTTGTATGATTTTTTTTTTTGCACAGTTTTGTCATGACATTCCATATTTAGATGTAAACTAAGTTCTCATCTCATCTATTAATTTTTCATGTTGAAGGATTTACAGGTAGCAAATTTCACAGCTCACTGTTGCAAAGATTGTGTTTCCAGCAGAAGCTGGTTGGAAACACAATAGCCCCAGGGGAGAACAGCTCTTCTCTAGGGTGAACTGAAGTTTATTATCATTTGAAGTGACTTAATTTTCAAAAGCTTTTTTAATGCTAAGTTTTCATTTCACACAATAATAACAAAGAAAAGAAAGAGCCAATGATACTTTTCCTTTACAAGGACATTTGTGTTGAAAGAATATCATACTTATATTCACAGGAGATCTTATACAGAGCATACAGTTGCTAGCTCTCCTAAGAAAGACGAGAAAAAAATCGTCAGCTGGTCAGAACAAAATAATCCTTCCTGTGTTAACAGTCAATTTGGGATTTATTTGCTCCAAAATAACACATCGCCTTTTGTTAGTTTGTCTCACTAACTGACCACTAACAAGGTTTATGCATTTTAGAAGTATTTCTTGAATTCATGAATTATGTTAAATTAAATTGCTCACAGTTTCTAGGGCCTCCTGGCCAGTAAAGTCTACATTTCTGTTTCTCCTGTATTTACACAAAGGAAAAGTTATTTAATTATTGCTTTAAAGTAGAAATACAGGTCAATAAAAATATCATTTCTAAAAAAAAAATGAAAATATGAATCAAAAGACTTTATGAAGAATAAAGTTCATTCTACTGACAAGCACAAAATGCTACTCATTGGAGTAACATTTAGCAAATGTTACTAAGCTAGTAACATTTAGAGAAAGTCTATATCAATGCTAACTAGTTATTTGCCAGACATCAATCCACTATCAACACCTGCTTATCGTTGCAGAAACAAGTGGGCAGCCAGGTTTCTATCTCCAGCGGTCATTGGTTGAGAGGCGAGGTAAATCCTTGACCGGTCACCAATCCATCACAGGGCAACACAGAGACAAACAACGATGCATGCACACACTAATACCCAAGGACATTTGAAGAGGTCATTTGCCCTAACAGCCACATGTCTGGACTGTGGGAGAAGTAGCCAGAGTACCCAGAGACAACCCACGCATGCAGAGGGAGAACATGCAAACTCCACACAGAAAAACCTCAGGCTGGTATTTGAATTGACTGTATTTTTTGTAAAGCTGAGTTCAGTTCAACTGGTCACATTCAGATGATGTAACTAGCTAACTTGGACAATCGCCTTAACAGAACTTGCATGACAATGTGGTTGGGAGATCTAAAGGATGTAAAAATGCAGCGCAGCTTGCCCCATAGAACAGATAACAAGCAAAACCAACTTGGGAAATGAAAAACATCCATTCTTAACTGTTCGATACTTCAGTTAACAAAAGCGAGAGCTACAACATGCAAATGAAGAAACCACAGAACATGAGCGTATCGACAACTCATATGTCACAAAAGAACTGAGAACGACATCTAAAGCAATACGGGCGTCAGTTTCCTAAGTTAAGGTCAGAGTACATGATTCAACCACAAGAAACAGACTGAATAAAACTGGTATCCAAGAGTAAGTTCAAAGGTAAAAAGCACTGTTGATAAGAAAGAATGTAAAGGCTGGACTTTTTGAAGGAAATCTGTTCTGCATTTTTTTGGTGAAAAACAAACAAAAAAAACCAACAAAAAAACATTATACCTGGTGAGGATAGCATGGGGCTGCACTGTTATTTGCCTTGATGAGTTCCAATGATTGATCAATGTTTTTTTTCCTTTTAAAGAGAAGAAGCTAAAGGAAAATATTAGACCATCAACATTTAGCCCAACTCCTTTGGGTTATGAAACAGGACAACGATCCAAAGAACACTAGAAAGTCTAAGACTTAACTGGTAAAAAAAAGACATTTTGTAGTGGTCTAGTCAAAGTGTTACCAACAAAAATATTAAAACAATTATATTTTTTAAAAAAAAAAGCTAAGTAAACACATAAATCTTACCATAAAAGTCTGACTAAACTTAAGGCATAGAAATATAATCAGCAGGACCGGTAAATTAAGAGGGAAAAAAAATATTGAAACAAGCTGTATATGTGCACATGTGTTTCAAGAAGACCTTTTTAAAGACAAAAACAGATTTTATAAGTACTGTTCAGGTCACATGACGATCTAACAAGAAGACGAAAGGAAGGACAGCCTGACTTTGACACAGTGATGCTGGATTTGTGAAATGAAATTAAAAACAGGCTGTGCACAAAGTGCCAGTTCTTCTCAAAGCTACCATTTCACTTCATGAATGTCAATGTGTTGGGAGGTTATTTATAGTCAAAGACTGAATGCAGGAGTCTATCCCTCCGTCTGATAATGCCCCTCTGTTTGTCTTGATGTGGCGATGGAGAGACGTTGACACTCACAGCCACAGAATGAACTCCACCATGACGGCCAACACCCCGGACAATGAAAGTAAGAAGGGAAGGGAAGGAAGAAGAGAAAAAGCTGCACACAACGAATGTGCTTACAGGGAACGCCTGTAGCACAGATTCGCCAATTTATGAGGGAAACACTGTGTGTAGTAATTTAGAGTGTGGGCCCTGGCCCTTCAATGATGCCAGGTCAGTGGACACACAGCATGCAGGAGTCATCACTGGCTGCCATGGGTAATTACCATAATGAATGTAAAACTCCCAACATGCAGACCCCAGTGTAGAAAAAAAATAGCCTGCTCCACTGTGCCACTTCGCATGACGGCCGACATCTTAAAATAAACTTAAGGCGAGGCAATATCTGACGTCAGATGATCGCTTGGCCACGTGTTTTGTCGTTTGATTTGAGCTGCCTCGAATTCGCTGATTTGCTTTTCTCAAACGTTGGAAGTATTGCGCACGCGCTCCTGTGCGACATGCACAGCAGCTGCCCTCCGATTGCTTCAAAGTTTAAATTATCACCCACGGCGCTGAATAATGCGCGCTCGAAATTGCAGTTGCTGTGATGGCCTGGCTGCGTTGATGTCGACGAACGTTGTCTCTCCTCTATGGGTCACAACCCAGAGGAAGTTCTGTAAAAAGAAATGATCAAAGTGAAGCCTTGAACAGGACCCTCTGCTTGGTCAGCCTTAAAAAAAAAACAACAAAAATAAAACTGCTTGTTATTGCACTGCAAGTAAAAGCTGCACTCCAGTAGCCCCACAGCTTCACAAGCAAACAATCAGCTGGCATACATGGACAATACTTTGCTCACTTATTTCCTGTTGCTGATCTTCTATGCAAATCCAGAAACCCCATTATCTGTAAAAATAATCATATCATATCTGATAGGAGATTATGCTTTTGAAGACAGGATCAAGAAAGACTAAAGCTTAAGTTGACCTTCAGGGAATTAGAAGGAAAAAAAACAAGATTGGAAAATAAGGAGAACTAAGAGATTTCTAAGGTATTTATTGTTCCTTCTACCACGACTGTGCTATGCATGCAAGAGATATTATAATTGATTTAGTGTCAGAGTAATTTATGGTTTGCACTGGCTGCAACCCTTATTTTTGCTTAAATAAACTGCTTTCTGGATTTATTAAATAAGTGACACTATGACAAGCACATTTTTCTTCAAGCTGTATGCTTTGATTAGTAAATGTGTTGCCCACAACTTTTCTGCAAAACAAAGGGTGACTGCGGACCAACTGTTAGAGTTTAACCAATCAAAGCTTTATCCAATAAATAATTTACTGCTTTAACTGTGTGTCAATGGATTTTTGCTTTTTATATATTTATATACCTCTACAGTTTTGGTCTTCTTATACATCATTAGTAACATCCTTGCTGATCTGCACCGGCTTCAAGAGCAAATCATTTAAGGTGATTTAACAATTAACTGAATGTGATGGGTCAGCAGCAGGAGGTCACTTACTCCTCTTTTGTTGTGATCAAGTGGAGGTTTAGGCTGATAGAATAAAAACATTTTTTGAAAAGGTAATATAATACATTTTACATTACATTTGAGCCTTTTTTGTGTCTATTAACTAATTCACTCATTAACAAAATATGCTAATCAGCACATGGATTATGCCATTGCCTGACATTTGTTTAATTATTTACTGTTGTCTTGTTTCACATTCATTTTGATTTATGACCGATAAAACTATAAAACAGAAACTCTTCTTCACATAAAATTCATTTATGCTGTAAATAATTTCGGTCATATTGTTGTCAACTCACATTGAGATTCATCTTTTTTTAAATCTTGCAATGTTTTCATCTCATTCACTTTACAGAAGCAAACACCTCTGTTGTTTTCTCAGTTATTTACAACACGGTCAAAAGCTCAAAAAACACAAAAGCTTAAATGAACAATGTGGCACCTAACAAAAGCCGAACTGCTTGTCTTCCATCCATAAACACCACGAGACACTCAGCATACACTCAGTCCACACTTTCGAAGGAGATGCTGCAGCAACACTTTTCCCTCCATACAGACACCTGCCAGTTAGCTTAATATGTAGCAGTTTTGTTGAGCCTTGAAGACAAGGCTACATGCTAATAATTGAAATCGCCAATGAAGATTTAATGAAGAATTAAGATGTCTTGTGTGAAAATGGTTATGACTGATGTGCAAATCTACGCTTAAAATAAAAGTGCTATTTGAATTGCTTTTATTAAAGTGCAGAGATGCTCTTATAGTGCTGCACCAGTTCATAAAATATGCATTCTACCACCTCTTCATTAGAGGCTTTTCCTAACACAACGGGATTCAGTCCCACTTAATGATCTAAATCTATTTTTTGGCTTTATTTTTTGAACGTGACCGCACCAACCTGTCAAAAGTGAGACGTCGAGTGGAGCTCTGTCAAAATGTGTGAACGTGCAAAAGACTTTTCCTCCACCTTATGAAGCAGATGGAAGCATAACGGCACAGGATACACATTAGTGTTGTTTTATGGTTTGCCTGTGTTATTTTCTGTGTACCGTGGATGCTTTCCAAAAACTACAGCTGAGCTACCTGCTGTTTTGGAGTGGGGGAAGGAGAAGGCGAGGTTGACAATGAGATTTACCACCTTCATTCATCTGCTTCATTACTGTCTTTGGCATACTGGTGGAAGAGACCCATCCACAATCCTCCAGATTCTACTTATGTAAGCAAGCTGGTAATTTATTACAATTAATAAGATGCTTCCCAGCAGTTGGGCTGTGTGGTTACTGCTGTTTGTGTTTTTAAGGAGTTATAAACTTCTCCCTGTGAAGAAAAATCACTAAGAAAAACCAATGAAGAAGCTCCCTGAGAGAATGCTTTACAATAACACCATATATATCTCATAGCATACTTTATATATATATATTGCTTTAAGCAATGCCTTGCTACTTTTTTGGTTACTTTTTTACATAAGAATGGTTCATTATATGTTCTGTTACACACAGCAGCAGTCATGAGCAAATTGCAGAGAACAAACAGCCTTACAGAAGCGTAAGCGGTGTAGAATGTGTTCCTTGCCTGTGTGCAACACCACATCGATGTGTAAGTGTGCCCTCATAAATGTCAAGTAAGCGCTGCTTCGTTTAATGGTTAAAACATGCTGCCTCTATCAAGGAATCATCAGAAATTTATGATTAAACCACCTCCTTTAATTGGAGCGAGACGTCTCTCAGCTTGGTGCCACTGATTTGCAATCTTTCCCCAAACGCAACGACTGAGTCATTGACCATCTGACTGACTGACTGGGGAACAAAAACAAACAAAAAAAAAAGTACTGCTCTCAAGCAAATATCCCACTGCACACAAGGAAAAAAAGGACACATAGATAATAACAAATTTCACACTCCATCTTCCATTGAGCTAAATTAGGCTCCATCACAGCTGAGTAAGTATGATGGGAAAGGACATTGAAAGGCTTTCTTGTAATCACGCGTGTCAGAAGAGATTTCTCTCGGGCAGAAAATATGGAATTAAGACGAGGAGTGAAGAGCAGACAAACGAGGTAGGAGGCAGAACTTGATGGATTCCGGCAGGGGGATGCCTGACTGCTAATTGAGGGAGGGTACCTGCATTGTGGCTGACGGCGTGTCTCCGGATAAAATAGAGGACGATTCAGGTTTCTTAAACCTGCGCGGAAGATCTTGCGATACAGTGTAATGTAGGCAAATGGGATGAGGCGATTTAGGCTCCAAGATTCAGAGGAGTCAGCTCCTTTGGGGAGCTTACAGTCACTGGAGTGTGAAAAGTTATATGAACTTGGGTATTATGAGCTCAGACAAGTCAAACTAAATGTACCTAATGTTCCATCATGGAAAGTAGAGACATCAAAGCCAACATTGGAGGTAAAGTTTGACAAGGAGTCCAGTTTCATCCTGTCAGCATAAGGGGTAGTGAGCAATGAATACATCGCAGGGTCCTTTCATGAGTGTGCAGTGGTTTTGTGTTGTTGTGTGAAGAGTATATAGACGAGGCAAGGATCTTCATAATTTGACTGCATTCAATTTTTTATGGCACTTTTTTGTTTAGACCAGGGTTTCAGAATCTATACTTCTTTGTATTTTTTTGTCTCTTTCCTCCCTATCAATAAAACAACTGCATTTGTACATTTGTAGATGTATGAATAACATGGTAAAAATACAACTTTGAAAAATGAATGGGTAACTTTACAAACAGCATCCAATCAGAAACAGGATTTAATGATCCACAAAGGGGAAATTCAGGGCTAATGGCAGCATCAGACTTTAAATTCACACATAAAGTTCTTAAAGTGCCAAAACAAAATATAATAATTTATATTATTATTATTATTATTGGAATATGAATATCAAATGAACAATTCAAGGGAAATGCAACTGAGTCGTATTAGTTTTTCAAGATTATACATAAAGTAGATGTGTAAAAACAGACTATTTACAATACAGTATATCAGTTCAGAAAAACAGGTGAGCAATGACATTTTTACTCACATTTAAAAATGAGTAAGAACAGAGTAGATGAGTGTACAAATGACAGCAGATATTGAAACTTTCTCTCCTTTTTTTTGACCAGCAATGGTTTTAAAATCTAACTGCTGTTGGCACCATGGATCTATGTTAATGCTCCTCGGGATGCAGCAGTCTGTCACAGAAAGAACTCTCCAGTTCAGCAACAGTTTTATGCTGGAGGTGGGAGACATCGTCCAAAAGTGATGTTATTTTAGCCGGAGTCCGTCTGCCTCCCACCACCTGCACTGGCTCTGGAGGGGGGGAGGGGGGGGGGCTGGGAGGGACGTCCTTGTACAGAGCCACTTCGATTAGCCTTCTGAGCTAATTGAACTGCTTCCTCTCAGCTGCAGATGTGCTGCAGCTCCAACATTTTCTCACATGTCCATTAGCTGCTCATATTGGTTCCTTTCCTATTATGCACATGCTGTTTTCATCATTTCTCTTGGAAAAACAGCATTCAGCCTGCATTATTTGCTACTTTTTACCCCTTGATGCAGCCTCATCAGCCTTATTGAAGCCGCCAAAGTGAATAAAATATAAAGCATTCTGAGCCGTGTGGGTGTGATAAAATTGGTTTGCGACAGCGACAATTACAAGATGCATCTGGGTAGCTGAGCGAAACCTAGTTACTTCCATCAAATAAAACGTCTTGTAATGTCTTCACAAATCACAAATCCTTCATCATACTTTATCTAGTTTGTGGCACCAAAGGGAATGAAATTGACCCACATACCACGTTTCATGTAAATGTCATAGTTTTAAACCAAAGCTGACTAAGGTTTATAATCTTTTTAAAGAAATTTTGAGCTTTCTATGTTCCACGGCTCCTCGGTGGTCCATATCTGTGTTAAATTATTTGACATGTACACCAGGATCAAAAGCCCTAATGTTTCCTATGCGGCCCTGTGTGTTATGCAAATTGAGGTGTTTTAATGAAGGTTGCATGAATAATTCAGGAACGATGTTTCACAGCAGACACACCGCAGGAACACACTCAAAGAAGAAGAAAAAAGAATTACTTTAGAAAAATAGGAACTGATGTTAAGAGTGTCTTTCTTTTCTCTTTGATATACAGAACTGCTCATCACTTGCTAATTAACAAACGGCAGTAAAGAGAAAAAGGTGTTTTTAATTAGCATGCGAAGCACAAGAAGTGCACTAGTTCTGTCCGCTCAGCTTGTCCTATGCTGCTACCTATTATTTTAACTTTGAAAGGAAACAAATATCAGAATATGTTTCTATGGGCAGTATGGTGTGTGCATGAATGCATGCGTGTGTAGGTGTGTGCGTGCGTGCGTGTGTGTGTGTGTATGTGTTGGGGGTGGCAATAATTAGCAATGCTGGCTTCTTGCAAAAAGTTACTGGTTTAAATCCCCTGCATGTAAAGTTAAATATCCGCTCTCAGTCAAACTTCCAACCCTTTAAAAACACTGGAAGAGACATCTGGCCTTTCCTATCAGTTGGCCATAAAAACAATGTCACTACTACTTTTTTATGTCAGTGACATGATTGACTGCCCAGTACAATGTGTTTTCAAATAAATAAGCAAGAATATAATCGGTGAGATTTCTATTTTCTCTAGTAGTTAATTTAAGCGCTGCAAAATTACATAAAAACAGTAATATGCCACTAAGATGAAAGAAGGGCATTTTCTAATTTTAATTTAAAAATCTTATATGTGTGAAGAAATGAGCAATTTATACTTTTTTTGCCAACAGGATTATCTTTGATTAACTGCAAAATAAATAAACATCCAAGTGTTAACCACTAATATGGGCCCCAGATAGAAAGGAAAGAGTTTTAAGCCTGTCTGGTGAAAAGAAACGTGTTCACAGAATCTTATCTGGCAGGTCAACAAAGCAAATTTACAAAAGCACAAAACATTCCTCCACCCTATTAAAATTGTTTACAGAATTTTTAGATACTTGGGAGGAATAAAATAATTGTGACATGACGGCAGATGAGATACAAACACTTGGTAAATCCCATTGGAGCACCACCACTGCTCTCTGCTGATGGTGCTTAAGTTGGCATTTGTTTGGAGGGTGGCTAATGGTGCCTAAATGAAGAGCTGTTTTATGGTTTCCAATAATTCTTGATTGCAATTGATCATATTTTTGGGTGAAAATAAACACACTAAACATGGATTATGAAAAAGTGTCTCAAACCTTTATTCTGTTTGGAAACATTAAGAAGTGCACTTTTAAAATATGGTTTTGGCGTTAGGATTACCTTTAACCCAGAGAAACACAAATATCACAAAATATGGACTAATCAAATAATTCTCACCCGAATAAATTTTTTCCCCCACAGATACTAATAAAATCTAACTTCAAGTGAACACAATACAGTGAAATGTACCCATAAAAAAAACATGTAAAAAGGGGAAAAATGGGGAACATGTAAAAAGGGGAAAAAAGAAAAAAGCCCAACGTTCTCTCTGTGAGCAGGTGGAGCATTTAAACAGTTTCTCCTCTAACCGTGCAAAGTTAGGCGTGCCATTTGCCGCGCGGTGACGAGTTTGATCAAACACTTGCGTACGGATTGCGCTTGGTGCCAAGATGTTGCTTTGACAGCTCTGAGCCAAGTAACGAAGGTGAGAATAATTTTCCACCCACGCAGCACTTACGACAGTCCCTTATCTAATCCTGCAGCAGCAGTCTTAGATGAAATCTTTTGTTGGATCAAACCCAGAACGTGTTGACCTTACAAACAACACAAAAGCGCCACTCTTTAATGAAATGCACACCCCGAATAGTCTCATATCATCATTTATCTAGCTCTTTAGGGTTGCTCTAAGTATTTATCATTAGCTTAACCAAAGCAACACGCGACTCTTCTTTATCTGCACCTGCTGTCCACTCACCTAGCGGCAGAGCATGCAGTCTTGTGCAGATATCGCTGCCAAAGGAGACCCCTGTTCAGTGGCACAGCCATGCTGACTTGGTAATCATATTACATATGCACGTCTCATTAGTTTCTGTCACGGCTGAATGTCCCTGCTTCCTCCTGCTCAAGCACACACACACACACACACACACACACACACACACACACACACACGCAAAAAACGGCACACATGCACACAAACATTCGCTCAGTCTCTGGCTGGCATTTGAGAGTGTCTGGGCTTGCATCTAAAACAGTTTACTGGGGGAAATAATAGCCCTCTAAAAGGATTCTCTGTATGCAGAATCATTCTATTCTATTTGAACTCTGGTGAGACAAATTAAATTTCAGCAGAGGGGGAGTGTTGCACCATGTCGAGATGAAAAGAGAAGGAGCAGAAACGGGAAATGAACACAAACTAAATGGGATATTTTTTCTTTTCCAGGTGTGAAGACAGCTTTTGCTGGAGAAATGTTTCATTTTGCTTTTTATTTTTTTATTTTAAAGATGGAATCAATATGTGTTGGGAAATTTGAATCTGAATATGTATTTGTGACAGTTTCAGGAATAGGGGCTAGGAAGGAGCTGCCAAACACTACAATTATCTCCATTTTTTAAAAACACAGCATCCTGCCAGTGAAAGAACGTTTTTTATCTCCCACCAGAAACAGAGACGGTGAAAAAAAAAGTGTTTTCTATCAATATTTCAATTAGCAGATAACGTGAGGATCTCACCGGAAGACGCACTTCTTAAATGTATTAAAACAAAAATCTCACAAGGCAAATCTTATAACATTTCTACCTCGAGATGATTTTTAACATCTCGACACTTTCAACAACATACAGACAATCCATCCAAGTATTGTCTGTAAATATTGTCACGCACAATGTAGACAACAGACAGGCCAAAACCTTTAAGGATAAACACGTCATACTATATATTTAGTTAGAGTTTGTTTGTCAGATTATCAGATCCAGTTCAACAAATCGGTGTAGCATTATGTTAGCCTTTGTGTTCATCGTGTAATTAAGTTTCTTCCATTTTGTCTTTCAGTTGTAGTTTCCTGTCTTTTTTCTTATTTGTTTGGTCCTTCCTGGATTGTTTTATCTCTTCTTCCTGTTTTCTCCCCCCGTTTCTGACATCCCCCTCCCTGCTGTGAGGTTTGTGTTGAGCCTTTGTTTGAATTGAGTTATGTTTTGTTTGTGTGCCGTTCTCTGGTTTCTGTGTGTTTCTGTTCTTTGATTTATTCTGTGAGTTTTTCCCTCTGTCTCTGTTCCCTGATCTCTTCACCCAGATGCTCCCACTTCAGTAGGAGACTAATTAACCAGATTGCTTCTCCTCCTGCCCCTGTATTTTTGGAATTGTCTCATGATTTTGACTTTCCTTTTTTTTTTCTGTTGTCCTTTCTATTTCTAGTGTTTGACATTGCACAGAAGTTTGTTCTTCCTTAATCTAGGAAAATATGAATGAATAAGCGTGGGCTCCTCCCTCAATGAAAGAGTATTGCATCAGCTAGAGAGATGCTATTTGCTTCTCTTGGTGAAGATATTTTCGTGGGAGATATTTTTTATCTTTTGCAACTAGTTTTGGCATCAAAAGCACATTCTTTTTTAACAGGTTTGGACATATTTAACACATGGAAGTACTTTTCTGAAAATACGTCCTGGTGTTTTACAACAATAGCAAGATAGGTATAATTCACCGCCAATGTTTTTCTAAACAAAATTGCCCCAGAGAATAAGATAAATGCAGTGTTCTTGTCATATTCATTTCTACAGTGTATAATTTATTTGAGGAAAAGTAAGCACTTGAATGTCAGGGTCATAAGTTGCTTTTTACAACTGCTGAAACATGTTTTAACTTAAAACCTGCTTACGCAGAGTTCAATTCTCCCTTCTTCACCTGCTTCTCACCCCTTTTTATTCCAGCGAGATATTTGCAGACTAGTCAAACGCTGAAATATTTAAAAAGCCAAATGAGACAATCTTTGTTTATCTCAGGTTCGTCAGCAAACCGCTGCTTTAAAGCAAGACTTTGAGACGGCGAAGGAGGAGAGCGATTTCCCGGAGAGCACACCTCCAGACACACCTGTCACAATTCCCCTCTCTGTGAACCCGAGGATGTTTAATATTGATGAGCTCTTCATGGCCAAAGTTGTTACCATCCACCTCTCTGGGGTGTAAACGCAGCGTGTGGCACCCTGAGAAAACCCCAGACCTCCCTCGGCGCGTCTGCACAGCGTCCTGCCCTCGCAGCCTCGGCGCCTTTAAAAATGTATCCAGAGGCGACGCGAGCTCCCAGCGTGTGCGAGCATGTTATCGATTTCCTCCCACCAGGCAATTTCCAGGGCACTTGGCCTAAATATCAGCTCCAATCACATCGAATGGAAGGGATTGATTGCGCTCAGATTTAAGCTGTGTTTTAGTCGCGCCATCCGGCACGACGACACGAGCAGAAGAAGCGCAGCAAAGCAGGGGCCGTTCTGATGGATTGCTCTGAAAGCTGACCTCCAAAATAGTCCACTTTACATGTCCTCAAAATAGATGTAATTGAGAGAAATAGAAGGGGAGCATGGTGAGGGAGGGGGGATTAATCATGTTGCTTAGAGGATTTAACATTGTGAAGAGAAAGCAACTTTAAACGGGATGAGGGCATAATCCCTGACGATACAGGGATCATCTCTTTCAATGACCTTTATGTTGCCACAAGGCCCTACGAGCTTTTAGCTTCTCTATACCTTATAGCATAGGATGTCGATCGGGTGATGGGTGAGCTAAAAAGCTGTCTTAAAGGAAAGTAAAGGAGGCTGTGATGTGTATTTAGGATATTAACAAAGATTCAGGGGAAAGAAAAGCTGCAAAACTTCATTCTGGCAACAAATAGCTTGAGGAGCAAAATCCATCATTCTATTTGTGCTTCTGTTTGTAAAGCCAATGAGAGTTTAGTTGCACATATGGTCAAAAAATGAATGCATTGTTTTGCTCTACAAATGTGTGTGTGTTTTTATCATATACTGCACAAGCTTTTTAAAACTTGGTATGAATAGGTGTGTTCTACATTTTGATGAGTTATTTTTGCTACTGATACTGCTATGAATATAAAAATATTTTTGTATAAAATAATATCGTAAGAGAGATGTAAATATTTTTACACACGTGACAATTGTCAGTTTTTTATTTTCACTTCTGGTGTCCGTAAAATTGTTGCATAGACATATTCCCTGTTTCCGCTGAAGAAAAGAGTTCCCTAAGCATGATGGTGCCACCACTGAGTTTCACAGTGGGAGTCTGTTCAGTGTGATAACACTCTTAGTTTTTTTTCTCACACATTTCATTTTGCACATTGGACAAAAAGTTCAATTTTGATCTCATTTGCCCTTATTTTGTAATTTGTGATTTTTGACTCACCAAATAAACGTACTCAAAATGAAGAACGGATGAAATTATTTTGAGGCTTTTCAAACATCATTTCCAGGAGGGCACTGTAAACGCAATTTGGATTTTTAAGTATGTCTGGCATGCGCTTCTAAAAGCCAAGTAGCCGCTTTCGAAAATATCAAAATAATTTGATGTGATTTACTTAAAAGCTGTCTTGCACTTCTAAACAGTCCTTGAAATGTAAAGAGTTATCTGGTGAATCCAGACGACACATAAATGAGCCTCTCACCAGTGAAGCGTTGCAGCTGGAACCACTGGTGTCCTTTTATTGATTTTCTTTTTTCATGTGTTTAATTCAATCTCATGAATGGCCTCAATGTGGTTTGAATAATACGTCACACCTTAACATCTAACTTTAAAGCAGAGATGCAAGACGAAATTTGTAACCGGATCATTAAATTGTGTAGGAGCTCTTTTTTTTGGTCCATAATTTGCTTCATTTGTTTGACACAGGTTGGTAGAGGATATTCTTGTTCACAATATGTAAAAAGAGCTTTGAACATGAACCTGAGCACTCTGAATATGTGAACAAGAGGCAATTTGAAAAGAAATCCATTAAATAGCGAAGAGATAAAACACAATATCTGATTCATCCTGCCACGCTCTGCACAGTAAAGTCAGAGAAGCAGAATCCTTTCCATGCAGAAGGATTCTAAATAGGATTGTGAAAAACTGCTGCAAAATCACAGTTGCTAAGGTAAAAAAAAAAAAGTCAAAGTCTTGTTCATCATTTAACTTTGACAAGTTCCCTGAACATTTCATTTAACTGCCTTCGAATTCAGTCGGTTTTGGGACATACAACTTGCTTAAGTATAGAGTGTGGATCAAAATCTGGAGGAAATGGCATTTAATTGACTTTGAAAGCAGTTTGGCTGTTGGCTCCAGACAGACCAGTCTGAGTATTAGCATTTTTATGCGCAACCATGACTCTTCAGTGAGTGGCAGTTGTTTTGACAGAAATAGTTCCTATATGCCTGCCTAGTCGAACCAAAACAGTTGCAAAAAGAAGTTGCTCAAATAGAAGTTGCCACTTATTGCAACCAGCTAACCTATTCGGAATACATTGTGTGAAATGGTCAGGTGGAATTTCAAAGCCGGTGAACAAAGCTACACAGTCTAAAGTCAGCTCAATTTGACCAAACCTGGACAATAAGAGATTTATAAAATAATTTCATCAGTCAGTAAAATCCCCAAAGTTTTGAGGAACATTTCTGAAACTTTGAATATAAGCAAATACTGTATCAATTGAGTTCAGATTAGGTACAACCTACAGCAAGAAATGTGTACTCAATAAAGTAACTGGTATATCTATGTTCCTTCTTTCTTGTCATAAGCTGATATAATGAAATTGAAAACAAATATGCTTTGGAGACTTATAGAAATAACTTTATTTTTGAATTCACATTTTCTTCATATTTCTGTTTCCCGTCTGTTGAAAATGCATAATATTTGGACAGTAGAAAATTGCACATCATGCATATTAAAAATCAAATTTCAAACGTTCAGAAAGGACAAATAAAAGGAATGAAAAGGAAGGGAAAGAAAAGCATTTGTGGCAATACAAGAACGCATTCTGTATAAAAATACAAAAATGTTAAAATTTTTATTTTTTTACTTTACTGAAAACCTTTAATGACCCTTCTTTTTCCAAGACAGTATAAAGTTGTAAAAAAAAAGTGCTTAATATATGCTGGTTGGTATAAAAGAAATATTGTAAATGTCAAAATTAATCAACTCTAATATAATATAGCTCATTTTTTTTCCTTTTACAATATGTACAGAGTCATATGCGACACCACACCTGTTATTTACACCAGAAAGATCTACTTTCTTTAAAACAAAACATGGACAAAAACTCTCCCAACAGTAAAATAGTTAATACCTGAGTATAATTTATTCTACCATGTCAGACTAGGTTTAAAGTATTACAAGCAGAAATGAAAAGGTTTTCGTCACAGGAATCGATGGAGGCCGTTTGATGATGGATCCTGGCTTTATGCAGTGGCGGTGCTGGGTCCGCTGGGCTCACTGATGGAATCCCGGTACCTGGGTCCGGAATATTCTCCGATAAATGAGCCATCCTCGCTGAATTCTCCGTCTCCATCGGCGTAATCGACCAAGCTGTCTCTGCTGATGCTGTCCTCAACCTTGTCGTCTGTGGAACCCAGGATAGGTGTCTTCAGTTGTTTTTTGTCGCTGTTGCTGTCATGGGTAACACAAGAAGGCAGATCGGGGTCAGTGTCACAGTGAAAATCTCAATTCAAGCATATAATGAAAAAAATTGAAGTAAAAAAATTAGTTAGTTAGTTAGTTAAATCTCCTGTTTTTGACATATCTTAGGAACTCTTCTCATATATTGGCGCCTTTGGTAAAAATTTGAAAAACAAAAGTTCTTAGAATAAATTCAGCTTTTATGGCAGTAGTGTAATCTCACATTGTACAATGTATTTAAATGTAAATGCATTTAAATTAAAATTGCACAGTGGGAAAAATAATGGCAATTATAAATGGCAATTATAAGTGCCATATGAAAAAACTCCAACAAAAGGGGAAAAAAGAAAAGAAAAAGCTAACAAAGTATTACCAGCAGTGGTGTCAACCTGCTTATTAATGACGATTTCGGTTAAAAACCTTTAACGCGCTGAACAAATGTACTCAAATTAAAAGTTGAATAAGAAAATGATTCAACGTGAGATTGTGCCACAGCAAACTTATTGCTAAGCCTTTTCACACATCTCTACCAGGGGTTCCATTAAATATGGAAACTAGACGGAGAAACCCGAGAAAACATTTTGCATTAGCAGCATCGAATGCGAAGCCACACCAGCCCACTAACGAACAACAAAATACAGTATATAACTACATGCAGAAGGCAGAGGAAGATGCACAGCAGGAAGGAAAGCATGCGGGGGGCAGGGAGGGCTTTCTACAATCACTTCACTAATTGCTAATTGCCAAAGCTCCAAGACCAAAGGCAATTTCAAATCTCTTTAGAGTCAGCGATGGAAATTGCCAGACTGCAGTGAGAAAGATGCCAAGTGGAAGGTTTGTGTCTGGTGGCGGAGGAGAAGACGGCTGAGTTGGTGGAGGGCAGAAGGGGAGGGGGGAGGGGAAGTGGTGCGTATGCAATCCCAGACAAACAGCCTGTCATTCCTGGTATTCCCGGGGGCTCGAGCGCGAACCGAGGAGATTAGATGCCAATTTAACGCAGGGCGAGTGACCGGCTCGCAGGTGTCGGTCTTTAAAACACAGGGTCACCTCAAAACACCGACATTCTTCCTTCTTTGCCTAAACTATCAATTTTAGTAACACCTCTCTTCCACCTTGATTTTCTATTCACAACACAAAGCCCTGACGCTCACAAAAAACTCTGGCGTTTTATACATGATAGTGCTTACTGAAGCATATTGCGGTTGACACCTGAGTCGAAGAGAAGCACAAAATTGCGAGCGGGGATTCAAGCACAAGAGCCGAGCCCGAGACAAAGATTATACTTTGAGTCTCCTTCACTGGGACTTTTAATAATCCAATCTTATCTCGGCCACTTTGCCAAGCCGTTTATGATGCAAGCCACATAAGGTCCACATTACAACCTTCTTTTTCCCAGGCTTTTTCCTTATCAAACCTTCTTTCTCTGACGTCTCCAGAGCGCCGAAGATAAGTGGCTGTTATCTAAGAGCGGAGAAATGCCACTGCTGCCGCCCGCCCGCCCACAGTGACTTTGAATACTGCGATAAAATGGGGCTGAGAGCAGTTGAGCCCCAGCTTACTCAGAGCCTCTATTTGGTGTATCCTGCTCCTGTTTCAGTACAAAAGTTGTTTCACAAACAGCAAAAAAGGGAGGCACCAGATTAACATTGCCAGACATAAAGTAATCCTTTATGTGTTGCCTGCGATAAATATCGACCCATTTTGGATCCACGGAGACGTTCAGATGCATTTTCTTTGTCTTGCGTTTACATTTTTTTGATTAAAGTTGTACATAGAAAGCATTAAGAAAATCATTTCCACACATGTACTACTATTTTTTTCCTCTCCCCCTAATTGTACATTAAGTAGAAAAATATTTATTCAAAGGTGAGGGTAAAAAAAATAAACAATATTATAATTGTTTTATAAAATAAAACAATTATTTTATAAAATAAAACAATTATATGAGTCGAATAACCTGGCGCAACCATGACACCTGCTGTTCTCGCAGAGGACGGAGGGGGAAAAAGTCGTAGATGGCGGTCTCGAAAGAGAAAGCATCAGAAGCATAATTACCACTTGTCAGCTCCCCAGACACATGGGATACCAGTGGGTGGTCTATTGCCTTCAGAGATTCAAAGGGCATAAGAGAGCCCTGAAACCAGCTCTGAAGGCAGCCAAACAACATCACAGCAAAGCTAAGGGCACTCTGGGGGGACGGGACTGCAAACAGCCTCATGAAACCAACCATGAGGAGCATTCTAAGCAGTTTGTTGGAGACAAAAAATCTGCACACGGTCACTAACAAATGCTTCTTTAGTGCACAGGCTCGTTTTCGTGCATAGTCACACTCCGAGAGACGCTTCTTCGAGCACAAAGTATCGATATGAAACCTTTTCACATTTTGTCACGTTGCTACCGCAAATTCTGATTTATTTGGATTTCGCGTCATAGGACAACATAACATGAGATGAACAGTTTTAAAAATCTTTTTGTTAATAAGAAATCTGCACAGTGTGATGGACAGCTGCGTTGAGTTATATTCACTGGAACAAATTGGAACAATTTGAAATCAAAAGTTATCTACTTGGTAAAATTGGTTCATCTTTGTGTAAATACAAAAAAATTGCCTATTGACTATGTCAAAAGTACAAGCCCTGACTATTGTTATTATTGTTTTTGTATTTAAAATAACTTATTAATGCAAGTTTATTTACATTATGAAAGTGTTATCTTATTTCAATATTTATTTATTTAGTAAGGAACTTGATATTTTATGCACTTTATTGATTTTGAATCAGGTAAATTTAGTCATTTGTTCTCATCCAATTCTGAACAAATTCCCATGAATGTTATTGTGAACAACAAGAGCGTGAACAAAATAAAAACCCAAAACAAAAGAAAAACCCCAAACCATCAGTCAAAATCATATTAGCGTCTCCTGACATCTGGGTTTTGAGCACAATGGAAAAGTGATTAAAAAGTCTGACTCATTTCAGATGATTCTACAGAAGTTTCTGGTATTAATTTGCTCTGGTTCCAATCAGAATTTGCAGGTGCACATGCTAATTTGCACTCAGGGGGTTCTGAGAGTTGAAGCAAACTCGCTTTTATTAGAAACACATTTGCAGACCACAGAATTTGGTTTGCAAATCTATCGCTTCTAACTGAGAGCTATAACTCATCAGCGAAATAAGAAATACAGATTTTGCCCATTAAAACAATAATTCTTGTCACATGACGGTGGATTAAATGTGATACACAAAGAGTTTTTACCAACTGTGTTTGTCTTTGTTAGTGAGACAGTTTTCATATTCTCTAATAGAAATGTGGAGTTATTACCTTTTTATATCTTCTGATCAAACAGATCTGGTTTCCAATGTTTGAATTATGCTGTAACTAAGAACCTCAATAAATATGCCTTGAAAAAAAAGCCAGATACACACACACGCACGCACATGCACACACATAAACACATATACATAAGCGCACATACTAACATTAAAATAGCCTACAAGCGTAACACGGGTCACAAGGTCTGAAAAGCATGAAACACGCACACAACCCAAATCTAACTACAGAGTGAAAACACATAATTCCAGCTAAAAGGGAACATAGCTTAAGCTGAGGGTTATCCACTACTCTCAAGCACACTTTGCGATTACCTAGCCCATTAAATGATGAGTACACTGGCTTTCAGGTTGATCCTGGTAAACGTCATGAGTGCGAGGTTTGCTTTTAGGACGGGAAGGGGAAAAGAGCATATCTGTAATTTGTGAGTACTTCTTCATCCTATTCACATTTGAGGTTATCTAAAGCTGCCAGACCATAAAGCAATGTCAATGAGATTAGTTAACTTCACGCAGCTCACCTGTATTCATAAGTGTTGTCATTCATTGCCTGTGACTCCGCATCAGGAAAGAGATCTTCTTTCTCTTTTACTGAAAGAGGGAAGGAAAACAGACAATTGTTGTTTCACTTTTATAATTGGAGAGAATGATGCTCATAATTAGTGCTACACACATACAAGACACTCTAAAATGTATGCAGAACATTGTACTAAGAGAAACAAAAATAAATGTAGTACTTGGAGTCACACTTGGAGTTAGACCAGACATGTTTTTAACTGTTCAAAGATCTATTGACACGTGTCCACATTACATCAAGTGAACATGTAGAGCATCTCTTTAGCGTGTGTGCACCAAGCTCTGCCTGCCCCTTGTGTAAACACCCTCTGAAAATAACAGCTGCTTTTGAGGCAACAAAAAAAGGGATTTTTGTGAAAAGAGCTAGATGGACAAAGGGGCAATTCAACGAAGCTGATGAAATATTCAGTGCTTCTTGTCAAACACTACTTCTTCCCCACTATCGCTACTATGCTTCTTTGCCTGAAGTAGGGAACGAAGGTCGGAATGGGAAAGAGACAGTTTACAGGGACAAAACGCTGTGAGATGGAAACCAGCTTTGATACAGAGCAGGAAGAAGGGTACAAGGAAAGAGCCACAGAAGATTGCATAGGTGAGGGGAGGGGAGCAGGGGAACAAAGACTGCTTACTCTCACTTCCTACGCTGGATAAAAAAATGCAATCATTTTTGTCAAGCAGAACTAACAAGGATCATGCAAACTTCCAGTGTTCAATTTATAAGTAAACTACAGCAGATGCATATGGATGATCCTGGGCTTGGAACTGCTGGGACAAAGGGTGACACACCAACAGTGCCTTGTAAAAGTACTAAAATCTCTTGATTTTATATTAATTTTTTTATCATTTTTTTCACCTAACAACTACAAACATCTGAATATTTGTGTGCTATTTACTACAACTCAATAATTGTTAAGTGGAGGAAAATGGTATGTGTTTTAAAAGTTTTAATAATAAAATCAGAAAAGTGTAATTTTTTAAGTCTTGCCACATAATCTGAACTAGAGTATGGCTATTATTTATTTCCTAAACTTCTTCATCACTTTACGGAACATATTGTGATTGAATTGCGAACAGACAGATTAGATCACTTCTTAAGGCAACTGGTTGCACTATAAACAAATAAAAGGAACTAAATACTGAAAAATGCTACACTTTTGAAATGTCTTTTTTTAAAAGTATTTTGAAAACAATTTTTTTTCCTATTTCATAATTTTGGAAGTTTGTGGTAATGAAGTGACAAAAAGTAAACAAAAAACAAAACCAAAAACACCTTCAATGGGGTATTAAGACTTTCACAAGGCACTGGATGGCAAGCATTTCCAAACAGGTCTGAGGAAGGACTGAACAACTCCCTAAAGCAGACTGGAATGTCTTTCTGCAGAATTTTTCATTTACTTTCCTGAGCAAAATGACGAGGGGATCCTTTTCTGATCAAGGCTAACTGACCTTTTCCCAAGGAGAGGGTGTCTTGTATCCAGCATGGCTGCATACCTGCATATTTGCCACCCTTGGTTTTCATCACAAAGCACACGATCACTGCCAGAAGCGTGAGTAATGCCGCCGCACACAGAGTCCCGATGAACCAGCGGTGAGTTGAATTGCTGGCTTCCGTTCCGACTTTTTCTGCTAGCAAGAAGAGCAAAGAGAGACAGAGATCAACAATCTTTTGATCACACTGATTTGTCTGAATAATTCTCAGACAACTTTTTCTTTAAGCATAAGCAGGGCTCATTTGGGATACTTTCACACTGCATTAAACTCACATTCCCTTCCTCTATATTATGCTGTCACTTCTGATAGAATATTAAACAGGAAAAAGGCAAAACAAACACATATGCCTGAACAAAATCAGCCACTGCATTACGTTCAATGGAGTCAATGAGCCGCAGAGTGAGTCTGTCATTTAAATGCAGAAAGCATCTGATCTACTGACAACATTTTTTAACTAAACAGTTCATACAGCTGCAAAATACTCCTCTTTAATCTGCCTGTGGTTATTTATGAATCTTCCACCAATCCACCCTATGGACATGTGAGCTTTTATAAATGAAGCAGTGATGACAGAACCATGGGAAATGTGAAGTGAAATGCGACTAGGGAAATGGTGACCACTAGGCATAAAATATACTAAATGTCAGATATCTTCCTTTCTATAGAAGAAAGAATAAATTGAGGCATGTGACATGAAAAATTATAACTCTCCTATGTTTTTTATAACAAGCAGCCACCTGGAAGCTGAGCACCGTTAACTATAACACCCAGTGATTTCTTATATGCAAATAACAAGAATTGATAGGTTTCAGATTACAGACGATATCCCAGTGTTTTCACCTTAAATGGAGAGTTTAATTTAAGAGTTTAGTTTAATTTAATTTTAGGATATTTTGTTGAAACGTGACAAGTGAATAATCTCTAAAACTCTCTTAGCAGAAATACAGATTAATTGATCAGGGGCTTAGGCTAAATGCTATAGAAGCTCAAAGACCAAAGCAGACTTCTGATGGCGTGAAACAATCAATATTTCAGGAAGAAAATATTATAAACTACCGTCAAGTTTGAATTAGATAGTTGATACTATCTAACTCAGGAAGGAGGTGGTCGAATCTCTTTCTGTTTTAACTTGTGGAAAGTATTTTGTGTAATCTATACATGCTGAGAAAGAAACATGCACTCCTTTGATTTGCAGCCCAGACTCGATTTGAAATGTTTTATGAAAGGTTAATAATGCTTCTTTGTATTCCCGCCCTCACTTTTGTCACTTGTTTGGTTAATGCCTTCTTTGGTGGAAGTCTTTGTCAACAATCACTCCGCCTTAATTTGAATATGTCTAAACACATTTGGAAATAGCTATGGAAAGGAGTAAAGTCGAAACATATACATATATTTAGTTGCTAAGTATACCCACATATGATATGCCATAAGCTTCCTATCAATGTTTACCAAAGGCTGGGACAGGAAAAGTAGCTTACAGTTATTCACGTAAGCCAAATAAAGCTGCGAGTCGCCCTGCTTCTCTCGAGCAGACCAGCTGATTTTGGCAAAGGTGTCACTCACATAAGAGCTTATGTTGAACAGCGCCGAAACTGATAAAGCAGAGAAGAAACAGGAGGAGGAATGGAAACGAGACAGGCGCAGAGAAAAGGAGAGAGATGGCAGGAAAAGAGGATTAGCGAAGGAAAACAGGATCCCCCATAGCTTGAAACCAGCGCATCTCACAGAAACCCTTCAAGAAGGCAGTTCAAAAGCTAAGTCTGGCCCTCAAACGTAATTAAGAAAAGATGGATTTACACTCATAAAGAGCAGATTTACAGATCAGAAGAGTGCATCTCATCTGGTCGTCACCCCGCATTAAGCAAAACCGACATTTCCTGACACCGCTCACCAAGGACATGATATGAGAACGGGTGGAAATTACTCTGTGTCTATCAAAAGTGTGATCATATGAACATCGGTGGGAGAGCGCAAGTTTTCTGACTATCAGAAAGCAAATACAATTGTTCACAGTAGATCGCAGAAATGAAAGTGAAGCATCAAATTTCTGCTCTGCTGCAATACTGCCAGGCAGCACACTCAACGAGGGAGCACTAGAAACTATATTAAGTCAGAGTGGTTAGAACAAGTGGGACACCTGTATTAAGTCGAGCTTTTAGGCAGCAGCTACAGCGAAGTCTGATCAGTATATCAAGATCTCTTATATTAAGTCACAGCTATTGCTGTTGGTCCCTAACCTTTCTGTTGCTTTTTTTTCCTGAACAGTTAGAAACAGGAGTTCATCTCTGAGATTTTATTAGTACAGCCTTAAAGGACAAGCTGTTGCTCAGGCTATGACCGGCTCTACTCTACAAGAACAGCACGCCTACAACCTGGACTGTCTCTATACCAGCATATGTCTATGTGGACTAGCTACATCAGCTGCAGGCGGTGGTACATACTGTTCAGAACAGGAACCACAGCTGGAGAAAAGGAAAAATCTTAAGGGGAAAAAAAAGGAGAAAAAAAAGAAATACAGCAGAATACAGCAGAAAGCTGGCTTCAAGGTTTTCAGAGCAGGCTGGCTCAGCCACACAGTCTGACACAGCTGTAGGAAAAAAGCAGTCTTACAAACACCAGCAGGAGCAATCTTAGTGACTTGTGGGAAGACAGACTTAAAGTGGAAATTAATAGACAATAGCAACTCAAATCAAAATAAAATGGTTATGTTAATTATTAAAAATAGTTTCTTGAAAATGTCAGCAAGCTTTCATTTTAACCTCTCAGTAAAACTGTATTAAATGTAGCTTTTTAATGAAATTAGTGATATCTTTGATTTTTCTCAAGATTATAGCTTTTATCCAAAAGTCCATCAACTGTGGAGGACCTTTCTTGTTTGGTTGACAAAATACTTTATCTTTCATAGAACGTAATGCTTATTACAAGATCAAATTCATCAGATAATTATAGACAGTTTTCATATTCAAACATCATCCTTGACATGCAAAGTTTGGCTTTAACTCGGCCATCTTTTATAAAGTCCTGTGACATCACAGTGCCACTTAAATTACTTTGTGCTAGTAATCTGTGTTTTATTTAGTTTTTGTGTGTGCGTGTGTGTGTGCGCGCATGCATGCGTGTGTGTGTGTGTGTCTAGCATTGCTTTCTGCTCATGGTTGCACACACCAGGTTGCAAAGAAGCAAAAGCATTACTATTTACAGTTTAGCCCAAAAGCTACTAAAAATATTTTTTCTTTGATCAAGAAGTTTGTTTCTGAATGAAAACAAGCTTGGAATCTCTCTACAGACATAAAACATATTTAAAGATCTGAAAGCAGTTGAACCGTTCTTACAATTGCTGGTCAGCTTTTTTGCATGTTTCCCCTGGTATTTTTGCTTCAGCAGAAGATCTGCCTTATGATTTATGATAAGACGGGCAGCTGGAAGGCTTCAAAGCCACTGGACCAGTCTAAATTTTATTATCGTTCCCAGTCAAACAAAACACTTTAATAACATGTAATAAAAGTTTATTTTAAACCTTGATTTTCAAGGCAAATGAATAGTTTTAGCGTTAACTTGCACGTTGAACCATTTAAATGGGAGCCCTCCTGTGGTGTGCACATTGTACCAAAATGGTAATGTACACAGCAGGTGGGTGATGACACTAAAGTTTGTCTCATTCACAGCTTATGATTCGATGAAATAAATGAAATGGTTCTTTCAATCACATTTAACCCTGTGGTTACAAATTGTATATATTTCTACAAATATTGAATCTTTAAGATATAGCTTGCAGATTATTCAATTTGAAATAAGAGTTGATTTTGGTTTCTTAGAAAAAAGTCACCTTTTTATTCCTGTTGAACTCTTTCTTTAATTTGGGCATAGGGGTAAGGAAAATACTTTAAAAGGTGTGTTAAAACAACTAGGTGGTAAATGACATTGTTAAAAACAGCATCAAAATTCAAAGGATATAAATACACACAAACACACACACACACACATCCATCCATCCATTTTCTTACACCCTTTATCCCTTAATGGGGTCGGGAGTTGCTGGTGCCTATCTCCAGCTGGCGTTCCGGGCGAGAGGCAGGGTACGTCCTGGACAGGTTGCCAGTCTGTCGCAGGACAACACAGAGACACACAGGACAAACAACCATGCACACACA
>CAEGAF010130252.1:0-67242 GCA_903067075.1 Micropoecilia bifurca
ACTGGAGCAGTGGCTAAAACAGATCCCAGGAACAACATCAGACATCTCAGTCCAGAAATGTGCAGTACTAGGCACAGTCAAGATACTGCGCAGAACACTCAAGCTCCCAGGCCTCTGGTAGAGGACCCGAGCTCAGAGGATGAAAGAGACCACCCCCCGAAGGGTGAGAAGGGAATTTTTTTTTTTTATATAAAATTAACTTGACTTATTCTTTATGACACTATTTGTTCACTAATGTTCCCGAGTAAACCCAGGAGGCCTTCACAGAGCAGGTGGATTTATAATAAGATAAGATTTCACACAGGTGAATGCTGATTACCAATTGGTCAACTGGTTGCACTGGGCTTTATGTAGAGGTGTTAGAGAAATGAACAGAATACCACATATACATAGATTAAATTGGTAAACCAGTTTGAAACCCAAACATACTTTTGATTGTGCTTCAGAATTCTAATGAAATTCACAGAACTATGAATAATTTTACAATATGCTATATGTAGTGTTTCCAACAAGACAGAGTTGACACTTTTTTGTCCTGTTGTTTATGAAGAATCACTGTATGTTCCTCACCCCTCATAATACTTTAAGATCTAACCGTATCTGGTTTCCCGCATAGACGGACATTTTACCTGTACCACGACAGCAAGCATTAGCAGGAACAAAGTATGTAATGTATGTAACAAGTGGCTCTATTTGAATTTCAAATGACTTCCCCTTTTAACACAATGTAGCAGCAGTTTTGTTGGGTTGAAGCACGGTTACTAACTAATACGAAGAGTTACTTCACTACAAAACCCAGTTTTAAAGAGGAGTGCAGGCTTTGAAACTTGGGCCGCAAATCATCCAGCTTGTGTAAGTATTTGCTGCTGTCACGATCCGAGAAGTACGCTGGGATTCTTCGGGAGTTCAGTGCAAGGTTACAGCTATCCCTCCTCTCCCGCCAGCCTTGTGTCCAAGGCGTGTTGAATTAAGTTCAGTGCTCTCGTGTATGGGAACTCAAGCTCCACGCCAAATGCAATACTTCCCTGAGTATTTCTGTCAGAGCTCCAGCCTTTAAAAACAAAACAGAGTGAAATCACAGCGGGCCCTTTTTAATCAATTAACCATATGTCAACAAGCAATATGCTAATCACTGTCCCAGCAGGGAGAGAAAATTCTCCACCGCTGATATATGTTCAGAAGTCAACCATGATGTAAAAGGACAAACAGGCAAATCTGGGTTCAGGTTCAGTTTTTAGACAAGAAGGAAGCAGTGCACTGCCGAAGCTTTATGACAATAGGTAGTTAACCCCCAGCTCCATACCTGTAACAGATCTATTGTTGTTCTGATGTCGATAAAACAAATGAGTCAGAGATTTGTGATTTCCATGCCGCCATGAGCTGCCCACGTTTTCTGTTTTTGTTTGTATGTCTGTGTTTGACTTGGATGAGGACACAGGGAGAAACCATGCCTTGCTGGCTAGAATATATTATTTTAGCAAAAAGTATCCAGGCTTAAAAAAAAAGTAAAAAAAAAATCTGAATGCAGGCACAGACAACCCAGGGCATTTTGGTGGCTTTTTTAGATACTACTCCAAAAAGTTCAGAAAAGACACACTGACTTCCTCAGCATGAGGCATGGATTTTATAAAAGTTTGGAGGTGCAACTGATTTTCTTCTAAAGCTCAAAATATTTAAATAAATATCATTTTTCAAGGCTTATCACTGATTCTTAATTAGGTTTAGGTCTGGACTTTGTCTTAGTTGTTTCAGCGCATGTATCCTTTGATCTTAGGCTTTCTATTGCAGTTCTGGCTGCATGTGTAAAGTAGCTGTCCTATTTTAGAATGAAACCCTTCGCTGGTCTCAAGACCTTTGCAGCTTCTAACAGGCTTTCTCTCATAACTGTCCCAAATTTAACACCATCCATATTCCCTATGAGTGCAAGTTATACCTGAATTACACACAGATAGAGTCTATTTCCCAGCCTAGTTTTCATGGAGGTGACTGGTAGCGCTGGATTTTATTTAGACGAATCAGTAAAAGTGGCCAAGTGCAAATGCATAGTACACATTAATAGACTGATGTACTGTTTTGCAAAACATGTAGGAAATAATTTAAATGTTTTCTTGCACTTCATAATGATGCCCTGCTTTCTGTGATGGTGACAGGTTTTTATAAAGTTATGAGCACTGAAATTCAAGCTCTAAAATGGGGTTTATTTTCTTCATTTTTCCAGCAGATTGAAATCCTTGCAGATTGCTAATTTGTCTTGGTTTTTTTTTGTTTGGCTGGGAAGATCACATGTTGCAACACTTGGCAAAATGTGTTATTAGCTAATGCTGAAAGTTAAACCAAAATACACATTTCTATAAACAGGCATGTGGACCACAAGAGAATGGCAAAAATTCCCCCAAAACCTCCAGTAGATGATGATATGTTCCCAAACTGAAATGCCGGTAGTGCTATGTAATTCAGAATAATATATATTTTTATTTTTGATACAAGAGAAATATCAAAAAAGTCCCGATTACCTTACTTTTAACTACTTACAAACCCTCTGGTACGCAACAGGTGGAAGAAAAGCTCCATTTTGCCTATGATCCATGGTAGTATGTTCGTCCTGTAGTGTTTGTGTTTACATCGGCATTTGTTGTTTGAGTTTTGCATTTCTATTTGCATTTCGTTTTTATCTGCCTGGTTATCTTTTTGATGCTTTCTTTGTTTTTAACTCAACATGCATGAAGCAAAATGTGTCTTTGTTTCTTTAATGAGACGCTGGCAGTGTGCAGCTTAAAACTGAGGTTTATCTAAAATCCAATCATGACACAATACATTGAACATCTATGGCAACTTAGTGAACAACATGGCAAAACTGCTTTTAGGAGAATTACATAAGATTTCATTGATTTTGTAGACTCTCTGCTATTATTAACTAAATTAACTTAATTTAACCTGTGGAACTTTTTTAACCAGTTTTTTCTAAAATGGGATTTATTATAGGCCAGGCTATAATCATTTAGCTAAGACAAATTGATGTATTTAGTGTCCTAAAAACTGATGTTAATGATCTTTAATTAAGAGGCTGAGTTATGCACAAAAAGGAGATTGAGGATTTAAAAATAATTTTGTTAATGTCTGAAAATGGATTTTACATGACATACTTGCTCCAGGGAATGACTGTGCTTATGCAAACAGGAAGCAGAGGATTGGTTGCTTGGTTGTGATAGACACGTCAAGGGGGAGCGACAGCTCAAGGAAGAACCTCAGTGATTGATAACACAGTCAGGAAACCCGTGTGTTGGTCTTTGGCACAGATTGGAGAGTTCTCCAGGTTTCCCTGACAGCACAGTAAGAGAGGAATATCTTAACTGTTAAAGACATTTTCCAAAATGTTTATGTTCCAGTCAGTCAATGAAAATCCAAGTTTATTTCACTGAAAGGGCACAAAATGTCATCCAGACTTTCAGGACCGATTGTTATGAAAACAGAAGTAAACCTCATCTCACCAAAAACTATTTTCTTTTTTATGACAAATGTTATAACTTTGGCAGCTTTTCCTTTTCATCTGGGCTTTTAGCGTGAAGACTTAAAAATAGTTACACTACATTTTCATGTGCAAAGTCAAGAAATTTGTAGCGTCTGAAGAGTGAAGATCCGAGGAACATAAAAGTCTTCAGCTACAATCTGAGCTCAACGTGCAAAGTGTTTTTTTTTTGGCAATTTTCCCGTGTGGAGGGGGAAGTCAGCAGAAATATTGTGTGAAACCATGAGATCTAACAGATCAGCAACCTACCTAGGGAAACATAAGCACTTTGCAAAGTCGACTCTACCATAGTAGCAAATTACCACTTATGAGTGCATGAAATATTAAGGTTTTAAAGTAGCCCAGATGAAGGCCAAACTGATTTGGAATCTGTGAAAGTTGCAAAAGATCAGGTCAAAGATTTTGATTTCTCCCCAATAAAATCATTGAATTACCAGTTAAAAAAATCTGGTCTGCAATTATAGCAAAGGTTTGATGGCTATTATGACAAAATATATTTTTTCCATTGATTATTGACAAGGGATGATCTCCACATGTGATTATTATTATTTTTTATTAAACATAAATTTTAAGAAGCACATGTCTTTTATTAAAGCTGAAGCTTCTTTTCTGTTTGTATTTACTTTTGGTATAAAGACCATATAACGTCCAATGAGAAACAAGCTTTTGTCTTCTCTATATTTTCTGTTCCATTTCTGACCAACAATGTCACTCTGCTCAGAACAGAAGCAGTTGAGATTCTCTCTTTTCCATCCATAATCAGTGTTTCCATAAGTTTTACTCAAGAGCAACCATCTTGCATTGTGCTACAGTAATTACACTGCTTCAAAAACATTGTCTTTCACACCATTCAAATTCGAGAAGTCAGTGCTCTCCAAGTTTTTTTAGCAATAACATACATTACTTGGTTTTAGACGATATATCTTCATCCAGACATGGAAATACCTTAATAAGGGATTAATTCAAGACTTGTCATGTAAAAAGTGTTTTTTTTAAATCTGCTTTAAAAACAAAAATGGTTCCAGATTGAAGTACGTTTTTTTTCATACTTTGATCATTTTTGGGTTTTCTGGCTCTAATATTTGCCCCTTGAAACACTCCTAAAGTAGCATACACACTGCACTGCAAACCCAAGGATCAAGTACAACATCAGCCTGCTCCTTTGTGCTCCCTTGACCAGCCAGACCGTTTCTGGCTGAGGCGGCCAATTAATTATAGACATGACTTTAAAACTTCCTGTTTTCCCTCCGGTTAATTAGGCCAATCTGCCCTGCTTCTCCGAGCAGAGGAAATGCTTCAAAATAGTCCCCAGTTTCAGCACATTCTATTATTTTGTGCCAAGCACAGATTGCATCAGCTGTTAATGTACACATCAACAGTGTTTGATCAAAGGGAAATTAGGTCTGTCATTTCTTCCTGCTTCAACTGGGAATAATGTGGGAATTGTGGGCAGCTTTGGTGCCAGAGCAGGGCACAGCCAGTGTTCAGATTAGCTACTACGTGCCCTCCATCAGGCCCATCCAACATCAATCTCCAACTGCGATGTTTATTATTACACTCATGAGGTCACTCATTTTGAGAAGAGAGGGGGGGGAAAAAATCCCCGATTTATGCCTCCACTGTTACTCTTTCCTGTCCTCGTCTATGAAAACAAAATTCCAGTGAATTCCTCCCGGTTTTAACACTAAGCAGTTATGAGGTCAGGTTTTCCTCTCACACTGCACAAAGATACTGGCGGGGCACTGTCCGTGTCACTGTTCAGTTTTTCAATGCATCTTTGCTGGATAATGAGCAATTTATCATGCAAAGTGACAACAAGAGCCTCCACAAAAGCTTTCAGGCTGATTCTGGCAGCGGACAGACTTCATATCTCTCTGCAGCGTTTTTTTTTGTGTTTTTTTTTTAGTCACACTAAATCTACAACCGAGTCCATGAATGCCAAGTCGACTCCACTGTTATCATAAATGCAGCACACTCTCTGAATACCTGCCAGTGTTTTCCAGTTGTACACCCTTTTCAACTTTGAACTGAAACTCACCTCCACGCCTCACCCCTCTGTGTTTTTCACTAAGAAACAGGAAAAAGGAGGAGAAAGTGAAGAAGAAGAAAAGTACGCAGACGAAAAGGAAGGGTTGTAACGTTTTGAAACGGGGGGGCGATGTCTACAGTATGAGTTGTATCTGTTTGGGAAGAAAAAAAAGATGGATTTAGGAGATCAGGGTGAGAAATAACCAGTTCTTTCAAGTTCCGTATCTGACATATGCAGTCATACATAATATGTTATGTTCCATAGTTTCCTGACCTCCTTGACCAAAACTATTTAATACTGTTGAATGGAGAGGATAAAACAAACCCTCTCTACTTGACAAAGTTTAGTTTTGATTATTTTTATTGCTACTACTTAATTGCATTACAGAGTTACTACTTTCTGTCATAATTCTCATCCAAGTAGTCAAATTCCTGACATTCTTGAGTCTGAAGAAAGAGATAACATTTTTATTTTTTCTTAATTTATCCTCTAAGCAACCAGTCTCTGATTAATGATTTACTTGGCAGTTCTCATGTCATATTTTGAAGTGGTCAATTATCCAAATGTAGCCTGGAGGCAGTGGGAATCCTAATAACAGCGACTTAATAAAATGAAAAGACAAAACATTTAATAATAAAACCGAAGCTCCAAAGACCATAACAACTCCTCACGGGATTCCTCTGGATGTCACAAGAAAAGGTTATGAAGCAAAACAGGAGAAAAAGGCCCAGAAGAAGAGACAGCAACAAAGCAACCCAAAACTGAATGGCCTAGGCGCTTGCAACAGCAGAGTTCAGGAGGGCACCAAGTGGGTTGCAAGAGTCTAAGGGGTCTTAACGCCCAATGGGTCAACCAAAGGTTGCCAGATCCAACATCAAAGCTCTGGGTGGTTTAAAGGTAGTTAAAGAAGTTCAACTAAGGCTTGACGTCCACTGAAGCCATTGAGGATGTTCGAGAGAGCGACCTGGACTTCCTCAGATCCAACAAGAAGTCTCAAAAAGGCCAGCTAGAGGTGGCTGGATGCAAAGAGGATGCTCCGAAGGGTGTTCTGAGGACAATAGGGAGTGACAAAAAGGTTCTGGAGGGCAACCCAAAGGCCGCACACAAACAAGGATGGAAGTCCAGAAGCTACGGCGTCCAGCAGAGGAGGTCAATGGACAGAATGGAAATAGTACTCTCTTTGGTACAATTTCACGATGCTTTTGTATTTGGGCTTGTGAATAATTCATCCTACTTTCTGTAGGACAAACAATGGGAAGAAAAAGCAAAGTAATTGTTTCATATAAATGTCATTTATTTCATAACACTGGTCATTTGCGAACACATGGCATTCTATGTCAAAAACTTCTGCTTATTGAAATGGGACAAGCAAAAATATTTATCTGTGACAAACGTAGACACAGACATTTTCATACTTTGTTAAAGAAAATTACTATTTTAGTAATTGAACCTCAGTTAAATCCTGTTTTAATAAACCTAGTTTGACCAGTTTACATTTTCATTTTAATTCTGAACTTGGACTTAAACATTTCTCCAAGTGAACCCATTATTTTTTCTATGTAGTTCAATTGAAAAATAACACACCTATTCATTGTCTGCTTTTTTACAGACAGCTGAAGGTTTTCGGTCCAAACTGATAAATATTTAGAGATGTTCATGATTTTATGCCCCTTGATAAACTGTCCAGTTCCATCTGAAGAAAGGTAACCCCAGACCATGATTCTGCTGCCACCATATTTTGTTAAGGGTAATAAGTTTGTTTTATGTTTTTGTTTTGATGATCTAATGATGTTTTTGTTTTGATGATCTACTGATACATTGATTTTATGCCAAAGATTTGTTTTGGAATTATAGTCCAAAGTTAAGCTTAATTCTCATCAGACCTTTACAATCCTTCATTTTAAAATGGAGATCCAGGAAACTGTTGTCACATGGAGAATACAGTCAGTACTGCCCAGATGTATTTAGTGAATTATGGAAAAGAAGAAGTTGCTTCATATTTTCTGCCTATTATATAAATATACATGCAGATAATATACATTACAACAATCTTTCATTTTAAAGGAATGTACAGACATTCACTTTGTATATCAGATATAATGTTTTCTTTCGTTGCTAAACACTTATTGCCATTTCCTACATTTCTCATTTTAAGCTAAAACTAACACAACATGCTATCATGGTTGGTGAACTATAAAAAAAGTTTAACCTTCAGAAGGCTTCCAACATTGACAGTGTGGCTACTTGGTAGCAAAGTAACAATACATTTGGCTGTAGCGTAAATATATTTCACACTTTCTGAATCTGCAAAACTGAAAACTAGGAGCCAACCACGATAGCTTCATTTGAACATCTAGTTCACAAACAAACTGATGGAAAGAAGCGCATGACTGATCAGTTGGGCTGATGGTACGATATCATCAAAGAGGAAACCCAAGCAGGCCGGCTGGCTGTGCTGCTGGGGGGCCCCTTCATAAACAGGCTGGTTATCACATCACTAACATTTATTTAACCCTTCTGCAGGAGGTGTTCACTTAGAGCGTGTACAGGGGAGAGAGCTGTTTGTGACGTCTTCAGCTGGAAGGCCGAAAACGTCAACAAATTCCATAGATGCAGACAGTAAATTCAGGCAGATTTGTTTTTAAGTTCAGTTTAGAAACTGAGTGATCTTTCTTAGCAACAAGAAACCGACCTCCATCTCCAACAGTAAACTTTCTCTCTCACTCTCTCTGTCTCTCTCTCTCTCTCTCTCTCTCAGGCAGGGAATTGAAAACAAGAGAGACAGAGGCTCTCAGGTCAACAAATGAAAGGATGAGTAGATGAAAGACTTTCGGGATATGCTCCTGTCCTTGCATACAACTCCCCAGCACCATTCCTTACCCATTTTCAGTGAGACAGTCTGAGCAGCCCTCTCCCACACATCTCCTCATCCCTGCGCCAGGCCCCGTGTTTTCTTAATTCATTTCTTAAAGGAAAGAAATGCGGCCCATACCAAAATAAATATAGTTCTCTTGGATCAGGCCGTGCATCACAGCGATAGCTCCTCAGAAGCGGCTGTTGTTTTAGCCGGAGGAGGATGAAACTCTTTGGCTCTGCAGAGTGTCTGTCACTCAGCTCTCCGTCTCTGTCACACGGCAAAGAGGAGAAACATGCACGACTCAGACTCAAGCATATTATCTTAAAGCGGAAAGCTCAAACACTTAAGACTGAACTCGTATTCGCTCTGCCTCACAAGGGAATAATCATGAATAGAGTCGTTTGAGACTGATTTTTTTTTTTACACCTTTGCAGAATGCCCCCGCTAAATATGATGAAATGCAGACAGTAGATTTATGGTAGATGTAATTTCTCTTTTGCTGAATAGTGTTTTCAACTTTGATAATGAACTTGGATCACAGAGAGCATCTTTGTTCTAAGCAGAGATAAGCTTCTCTCAAGTCCCCATGAACTTACGGTTTGGAAGCTGATAGTAAATATTTATTGTATTTTTTCGTCAATTTCTATGTATTCACATATCTATATATATATATATAGCTTGCATTCAGTCCCCATAGTAACCAAATGCTTCATAAGCCGGTGCTTATGCATGGTTTTAGTCTCCACTACCGCATCCCAAACAATCCAATCTGTTTTCATGCCTTGTGGCCTTATGGGTCAAGAGGACAGAAAAAAACTAATTCAGAGACAAAAATCTTAATGCTTGGAGGGAATATCCTTCAGTATTGTCCCTGTTTTACTTTTATTCAGTCCTTCCTTAGTTTAAGATGTGTACTTGTTTTGTCTAGTTATTCTTTGTTACTCTATTTTATCATGTTTCTTAGGTCTAGTTATTCTTTAGCGTTAGACTCTCCCTCGCCCCCTGTGTCACTTTTTCTCTTGCTCTTTTTCCACAGTCTGCCTTCTCTTCTCTTCCCTCACACCTGCAACCTGTTCCTAATCAATCAAGTGTTTCTTGTGCAGTAATCAACCTCCCCAGTATATATATGTACGGCTCGTTCACAGTTCCTCCTTACTGGTTCCTCCTGTTTAATCCTGTTAATCCTATTTCTTCTCTTTTGACCATTGTTCCTATGGTTTTTGTTCTGCTTTGGCTCCCTGTTACTTTTTTTTTTAAGTTTTTCACTAAAATATTCATCATCAGACTCTGCACATCTGCCACTTCTGCATTTGGGACCTACTTAAAAACAACACATCATGACACATTAAGCGTAAACAGACAAGCAACATCTCATTACATCATCCAGAAAATTGAAACTTGGGTGCAAACAGGTCTGCTAAACAGAGAATAGTCTCAAACATGTAACTTCAGTGCAGAAATGTCTGTATAACTCCCATTTTAAAGAAAGACGACACCTGTTCATCTATTGCAGGGAAGTGCTGCCATACTTCCTGATGACGTCATTGTGTACTTACATTATCTGTTACATAAGATGGTTCCTCTCATGCTGAAAAGCCCCACTCTAAAGTAGCATCTTAAAAAGACCATATGAAAAGGACTCCAGGAACTACAATCAACATCTGCTCTTGCTTTCTAATCACAAAGTTGCTTGCATTTGTTGTTTCCTCCAACTTTAGCCTTGAGGCCTTTTAACAGCTAAAATGCAGCGTCTTCATGATTCCTTAAGTAGGTTTTGCATAATAAAAACACTTGCATAAAAATATGTTGAATTAAAAGTAGTAGAAAAATATCTGTTTTTGATAAATCAGTACATCACACCATGATCGGGATTTAACATCAAACAATTATTATTAGTTTTTTTTTCTGTTTTAATCGGAGGAACCCAGGCACTTGTCTTCAGGTGTTTATGCTGTATTAGCTTCGGGTGAGGTCTGTTACACGGCCAATTGGACGTTCTGTCAAGCAGAAACTTAGTGTGACCCTATGACACCATATCGCACACAAACACACGCTCTCGTGCACAAACATTTACTGCGCTGGCAAAGCCCTGCACAGCCCTCCGCTGCAGCATCAATAGTTTGTTTATAATTAGCCCTGGCACCTCTTGACTACTTAAAGAGAGTGATTGTTTTTGAAAATGGCCCCTGGGGTCCTGTTGACTGATTGGCCTGACGTGGTTTGTGGGGGAACAAGGGCGGAGGGTGGTGGACTGAGGGTCTGCAGCTCAAGGAGTGACTCTGTTGCCGGCCCAGAGATTCAGACCGCATTCCTCCTAAGCTGCTCGGGACTCTCGTCTGACAGGCACTGCGATAATATCCCAGTCTGATAGAGAAGGGGCAGCAAGTCTGAGTCCTGTTCTGAATCACTCAATTAGTGCACAAGAAGGAGCCTGGGGGAGGGAGGACTTTTAAAACCCCACACCAGCAACGCAAGCCAACATACACACATACTCACACACACACACACACACGCACGCAAACAGCATGAGCTCAATTAATGGTGGCAGTGTTTAGGCCAAGATATGTGAGCGGTAAATACAGTTTGTGTGGTCTGGTGGCAAATTCTCTGTTGGTGGGACGAGGCGTGAGAGTGTTTGTGTGTGTTTGTTCTTACTTTTCTTACTGTTTATGAAGGGAAGCATCATTACACAACCTGACCTGACTTGGAAAGAAAACTCCCACTTGCATCTCAACAAGGGTCAGATGCCTTCACCAAGGTGTGCCGGGATGTTTTCATTCCATCATACTGCACCTGCAGTTTTAAACAGTACACTTCCCAGTCTTACAAAGAAATTAGGTGTTGCAAAAATATTTAATGTCACAAAAGGCATGGGCTGTCAAGCTCAATCCATCAATACGAATAATATAATGCTGCTTTAGTGGCTTGCTTTGAACAGTGTGTCTGTCAAGCATCAGTCTTCAGGACAGCAGGTTTAACGCCCAGCAATGTAGCTTAAATACTATGACTTCATGTAGCTTTAGTCTACAAAATTTAGCATGTTGAAACAGATAAAATACTATTTTTCTACTATCTTAGCTTTAGAGGAAATGCATAGCTGTGTTTCACAAAGAGATTTGTATTCATGCCCCTTTTTTTCTTACAGGGACATTAAAGCGAATCATCATTAAAATGAATAAATCTAAATGTGCTTTTCCTGCTGAGTCAAACTGAACCGTCCATATTTGGTTTTAAGCTTCAGGTTTTCTTTGAGTTCAGTACTTTGGATCAACAAGTGTTTTATGTTTTGTGAATATCACCTTATCGGGAGTTTTATTGTAGAACTGACACTTTTTTTTTACCCATACAATGAGACCTTGACCTGGTATTTGAGCAAGATGGAGGTCTAAATTTAATAACTTCCTAGCAGATTGCTGAGGGGAAATTTCTGACAAGAATCATGAGAAATATTCATTTAATATTGATCGAGCTTATATTTACCACACATATCAAACATGGATGTTGTGTTCTGGATGTTGTCAGAATGACTCTGATAAATATAATTACATGATGTGACAACTTGCGCATTAGAAAGTTGAATTCTCTTCTCAAAACAGCCGCCCCCACAAATAACTCCCCAAAACTCCACATTAAGTAATACTTTGGCAGCAAATAAAAATTTGAAAAATGTAAGAAGAAACTACCAGAACTATTTGCCAGCTCAGCTCTCTTTGATTCTCCCTTTCCCTGCTCAGACCTGCAGTTCTGTGCTGCAGCCGGTGACCGACCCCCTCACCTCCCTCTGACCCGTCACCTGCAGACACCCCTGTGGCTGGCCTTTGAAGAACTGTTTGCTCTTATGTACAGTAGGGGTTAATCACACACCTTGAGAGAGCCACGTGGAATTCCATACAATGGATCCTCTGGTATTTGTTGTCTGAGGCAGAGTGAGGGATTAGAGATTAAAAGGCAGGCGGTGTTTGAGGTAAACAGCAGAGAACAATATTTTACCTGCTCCAGGTTTAGTCAGCGGATGTGGACGTCGAGGAGCTGGAGGCCGCCAGGTCTGCGAATCTCCTCTTTGTTTTCTGGTTGTGTTTGTTTTGGACCTGGAATTTTTTTTTTTTTTTTTTTTTTAAATATCTTGCACATGAATGAACAGGACTTTCATAAGTATTCGTACCGCTAGAAGCTATTCACCATTTTGCTCATTACTACCACAACAAGCAATGTGAAGCAAGATGTTTTTGCTTTTATTCACAAATAACATAAAAAAAACACGAAATGTATTTGTATTCACCTCCTTCAATGTGTTTGTTGAAGATAAATGCAGCCAAACTATACCATATTTTCCTTCCACTTTCCATATGTGCTGTATTTTATGTTACTCTCTCACATAAGATCTCAATAAACTACATTTAAATTTGTAACTGTAATGTGACCTGAATTGAAAAGCTTAAATAACTGTGAATTATTTTGTTGGACACTTCAAACTGAAGACACATAGAAAATTTTACATTTTGGCAACTAATTATTATGTTAAGTGCCTTTCAAGATCATATGTTCAGTGATGCAAAATGAATTGTCCTGTGCTTGTAAATCACAAAAATTTGATAAAGTTCAGTTCTTGGAGCAGTCACCACCTAGCTTTAAATAGGTTGAGCCTATCGACCATTTATGGTTATGCTTTATTCCAGTTAAACTTGGCTTAATTCAGCATATAATGCCACATCGGTCACACTAATGTTCCTCTCCCAGTCTCAGAAGAGTTAGAAAAAAAAAGGAATATAATTTATCTTGTTATCTGGGACATAACCCAACATCTTAGCAAAATTAATTCAGTCTTCTAGCGAGCTAAAGCTTGCCAGTGCTGAACGATGACCTCTTAAGAGCAGAAAACATATTTTCCTTGATTGGCGAGCAGAGTGCAACAGAATGACAAGTTAATTGTAACAGGACACCCCCTGAAGAACCGGGTCGTTGGTGTGCTAATTGTGTTTGAAGCGCGTGAATGATGGCATGGCAGAGAGTCTGAAAACCCAGAATTAACTTTTGTGTCGGCAGAGAAAAAACAGTCGATATCATGTTACAGGAAGTCATCTGCAACACACACAGAAGAGAGAGACATACAGAGCGAAGTCCCCAAAGACGGTCTGATTGAATTAGATTCATTGTCTCCCTAATCAGCACTTTTTTTTGCTCTGCAAACCACCTCAAATTCAGATCTGTTCAATTCATGGGAGAAATCCTCACAGCAGCATATTATGAGAAGTGATTCTGCATTCAGTTTTTGTAGTACAGAAGAAATAAACTGTGCTAAGGGGGAAAAATCTGTGATTTATATATTATTATTTTAATTAATACTGAGTTAATAAGTGGAAATAATATATTACATTTTCTACACCTCGAGTGTGGAGAATGACCTCAAAATACATGAATATTTTATTGTAGTAAGAATAATTTCATATTGATATATTTATTGATATATGTATATATTTATTTATTTGGTAAAAAAAAATTCCAATGTTCAAAGAAATACTAGTTTTTAATTCTTTGACAATTATTTGTGTTGTTAACACCTTTTTTCAATGATGCTTTTCAAATGATGCACTCGGTGGTCATTTAGATTTAGATCATCTGAAAGGTTTTCTAAAAGATTTATGACCCATGTACTCATGTAGACATGTAAGAAAAACCTTGTAGACAACTTTGTACATGTTCAGATAGATTGATATAAAAGAGAAAGTTGTGTCATCTCAGTATCTAGATGGTTTGACAAATGAGTATAGAACAATTCACAAAAATTTTACTTTTTATAAGGACATATTTAACAATTTAGAACTAAAAATTTAAATAAGGAACCATGTGTGGTTTTTTATTACAAAATATGTGAGCAAAGACAGTCATTTTCTTTAGAAACAATTTATTCCAGCAATAATTTTATCAAGAACTAATGTCAGTCATGCGCCTGGGCCCTTTTTTTTCTACTTTTGGCTCTAGTATAAAAAGAGCAGCCTCTATTCATTTCTCTCTAGTCCCAAAGCTTTAGAAATTGTTTGTTTTTTATCCCATAATAAAAAAACAATGCTTTTGTTCAATTACTGAAAACATTTGTGTAATAAAACAACAAAAGCAGAAATAAAAAATCTGCAGAAGGGCAGACGCTTTCTTTGCTCTGCAGCGATTGCAATAAAAAAGGAGGCTGGATCATTCTTCTTGGGCTGGTGTAATGTACAAACACTCGTTGAATCCATTCCATAACCCACAAAAGGTAACGTTAAACAGAGTCATATTATTTCCATATATTTCAACTTGTCAGTCAATTCACTGAACAAAAGGAAAAATCCCATTTATTGTTTTCAGTCTGCTGGTCAGCCTTGATTTGATCAACGTGTCGATACAGAGAAACACATCATGCCGTTGTCATGGCTGACAGAAGCCTTGGGATAATGAAACTCTGTTGTACGTTAGTCACTATGTCACCAGTGGATTTTTGAGGTTGAATCATGTTATAACAATATTTGCTTTGGATCACAACCTCTCACATGTTGAGCAATGAAACAGGAAATTCATGAGAAGAGAAAAGGGAGTGCACACAACTTTACATCTGCTTCTAACAAACTGTTTATAGACTTGAACAACTGCTGAGCAGATCATGGTTTGAGTTGATTCATACATTACATGCTCACCTAGTCACTGTTTGTTTTTTTTCCCTTACAAATACATTTTTATTCTTAGCTTGTGGGATTAACTCAACTTTTAACCGTCTAATGGGCGATCGCGGTCATACAGAATCGTAGTTTGATCTTTTTAAAACAATGTGATCTACCAGACAATGTATTGAACCACAGCCAAAGTAACCAATTAACAGCTTGTTTGACACACAACGGTGATTAGGGAGGCGCCAGGAAGCTGCTTCACCAGTCCACTTGACAACATTCACAATGAATTTTAATGTTTTTCACATAATGGTTGAATGTAAACATTGGACTTGTCTGAGTCACTCTTGATCGTTTCCCTTCCTATTCAGTCAGAGACTGAGAGTGCGGCTGGCCAGCAGCAGGGATGTGATCTGAACAGTGACCTCAGATCTAGAGGTGTGGCTTTAATACTGTATCGGTTCATACAAAAACATCTCCTAAAAATACTAGATCAAATCATTGTTATGTGAAAGTGAAACTTAGACAATAAAGGCTGGGTTCTTTAAAATGTTATGAACAGTAAATATCTACCTGCAGTAGATACAGTGATTCCCAAAAGTGTACATAGAATCTCAACCTCAACCAGTAATTGTTGGAAATTCTCGCAGCTCCTTAAGGGTTACTGTTGGCTTGACAGCCTTTCTGACCAATTTTAGTCACGACTTTTCATTGGTTTTAGAGAAAACTCCAGTTTTTATACTGTATTTGCAATCTCCACTTACTAATTGTTAGGACAATGAAATGAGAACAGATTAACTTTATTTATGGTTCATCGTGTTCAGTACAAATGATGGCAGATGTGAACCCTAAGAAGACTCAAAGCTTGAACTATAGAAGAAATATACTTCTTTAAAGTATTGGCTCAAAATTTTACACACTTGAGAAAGTGGATTGTTGAAGTTTTTTATGTATTATAAAAAGAAATCTGTAACAAGCTTGTTTTTCACTTGACCTGTACAGGATATTTGATATGTAATGTATAAAAGTTATTTTTGAAAGAATTTTGTTGTCCGTTGGTCAAAATGACCAAGATTTGTATGCGTTTTCCTCATATACAGAAAATGAGGACAACAGGAGGGTTTTAAACAATATTTAACAAATCCATTTATACCTTAAACATGAGCGTAACTCTCAGCATATTTAATATGATGAAAAATTAATTAGTTTTCCAAATAACTCTAATTTTAAATATATCATGGGAGATTATGTTTATACCATGCAGCAAGTCGGCTGAAGTTTCTGATGTTTCTGAAGTTGGCTTCAGAAACATTATCAAAACATTATCAAACATCATCAATGGCAATGGAATGTTTCACCTGTTTTATAATTTAAAATGAATTTCCTCCATAAGTCTTCCATTAAGTTTTTACTGCATGTAATTTTATCTCAGTTTTTGGTCATGCACTCCAGAAATTTGGTCTTTGAAGTTGGTCTAAATAAAGCCGGACATTTCTGTGGGTTGCTTGTCCTGCTGGAAGGTGAACCACAAAGTCTGTGGTTGCAATGTGATAAAATGAACAAGATACTCAGTGGACAGGAATTTTCAACAAACTACCAAAACAAAACTGACCTACTGCTGATTTGACCAGAAAGTGAAATATCAGGATATTTCATTTGGTAGAATGTATTCAAACAATTTACCTCAAACTCTTAATTTATGAATCAGCACACAAAACTTGACAGTGTGTTATTTTTAAGTTTCTATAAAAACCACAAAATAATAAACAAAAAGAAAGATTTGAACTGGATAGCTTGTTTTCATCTTTCTTCATTGTTGGTGTTCTACAGAAATCTTAACTTGCTGTATGAACAGGCAACATAAGCAGCAACAAAACAGTAATGGAAGAACCGCTAAATCAAATATGGATTTTAAGGTGAACTGTTTATGAATTTCCAGGATGAGGTTTCAGTAGGAGTCATAGCAAGTCAGTGAGCAGACCAGGTTGCTCTTTACTCAACTCCTTCATCCATGGCTCCCTCCCTCCAGAATCTGATGACAAACTAGGTTTAACCTCCCAGCTATGAGGAGCTGGGTTCAGTTTCTTATGGCTCCGTGTGGAGGAGTAGCTTGTCCGGAAAGAGATGTATTCTAGTGGTGGGCTACGATTCCCAGCAGCTTGAACTTACGTCACTTCCAGTAAACTCTACAACAAGCTAACTCAATGTTGTTCCTCCTGAAATTAAGAAAAGAAATTCTTCTCTGTTCTTCTTCTCTGAATGAAAAATATGCACACCTTTGCTACTACGCATTAGAATGACTTATAAAGCTAATTTTGGTGTGATGACAGACAATAGATACAATTCAGAGCCAGATGAACAATAATAAAAGTCAAAAGATTGTAATTAATATAGGTTGAACTTTTTCACTTTTTACCGGACTCTGTGTCTTCAATGTTTTTATTTGCTAGACCAACACAAAAGAGCACGTCGTTATCGCATCAACAAGTGAAATGAAAATGACGCATGGCCTAGAAAAAAACAACAACAAACAAACAAGAAACAACTAAAAAGTATGTGCAAGCAATACGTATTTTATTTAAGCCTTCTGAGTCACTACTTAGTAGAATGGATTTTATTAGAGTATTAAGTATTCGAGACAAATAGAGTAAATACAAACGCACACCACACGTTTCATAATCCATCACGAATTATAAAATGACTTTGTGTTCATCTACCACAAAAACGAAATTGTTGATTTCTCAGTGAGGAAAAATGACTTCTGTTGAAACTGAAGTAAACTCCTCCATCGATTTTTCTCCACCTGCTTGATCATAGCAGGATTCCAGCTGCATATTTCCAGTGACACTGCAACATGTAGCACCAATGAGTAATTTTTGGTTAGGAAAACATCTGCATCAGCAGTGAAGAGGTGAACACACAGCTGTGGGTCTTTTACAAGCTTTTCTCCTTTTGTTATCCCTCGGAAAGCTGGAAAGACTTTACTTCCCCTCTTGCTTTTTGACTTGACATTGTGTTAACAGTTTTCCCCTGTTGGTTTTGTCACTGAGAACTTTAAGTATTTTAGTTGCAAAGTTGTGGCCTTTTTTGAAGCAACAAAACATAAAATAGACTGGGAGGCTTTTTGAAATAATAATAAAAAAAATGACAAAGAATGGTTGTGAAACATTGACTGGAAATGTATTTTTCTTGTGGGACTTTTCTGTTCATGCACATCAAGAACATTTGCTGAAATTCTCTGGGAGGGGCTGCATGAGAATGCAAAAATCCACAATACTCTTTTAAGATTTCTTGCTGAGATTTTCCATCCATATTTTTCATGAAATCTGCCAGATTCTGGGACATCCTGGAAATGTGGCAGGTTCTCTCAGGCAAAAATGTTGTGTGACCTGGCAGCTTCCTGTTCCACTAAAATCCTTTCTACTTCCATTACTGGTTGTGAAAATACAAAACCTGCTAATGCATAACAAAAATTCATCTATATCAATTTTGGTAACCAACACAAAGTAGCATATTATTATGGAGTGTAATGAAAATGATACACAGCTAGGGAAATGTACCAGAAAAAAAACAATCTGCAATGTGTGATGTGCATTTATATTTAGCCCAATAACAACATTTTAGTAACAAATTAATGAAAGTCCTTCCAGAACATTTTGCACACTCTACATAAGCTGTTCGTAATCATGTGGACGATCCAAATTAAAATAATCCATAACATGCTCAAAATTATTGTCTGACACATTTTTAGATGATAAAGTGATTCTCTGTCATTCTGAAGCCCTTTGTTGAAAAATGCATCATATTTAAGCAAATGTTACATTTTGAGCCTCTGTCTTCTGCAGTCATCTTGGTATTCTGCATGGATTGTTGGTAGAAGTTGCTGATGGAGGACATTTTTATACCTTTCTTTACTCAAACATGTGTACTCAGGTAGAAATATGATTTTCCTTGGATGAGAAGCAACACCATGCATAAAATGCATCAGGATACCTCCCTGTTGGCATGGCACAGATGGCACACATGGGTGTGTTTCCTTTTTTTTTTCCACACACAAATACTTATTTCAGATGTTCCACAAAATCAGATGTTTAGCCATTTGATTCAGATGTTGTGCTGAAGTGAGACACTTCACTCGCCTTGCCTGCTGGTGGTGGCCAGAGGACCCGGTGGTACCGCTGCATTACAGCCTTGCCTCTGTCACACTGTCTCAGAGCAGCTGAGGCTACTCTCCAGTAGCTTGCCACCATCAGTGTGTGAGTGTGTGCGTGAATGGATGAATGTAGTGTAGTCTGCTTTCAGGTCATATAGAATTGATAAAGCACTATACAAGCACAAACCATCTACTATTTATTTTAAAGCATGAGGAGCCTCTCTTTTCTAATACATCCATCCATCCATCCATCCATCCATCCATTTTCTTTACACCCTTGTCCCTCAGTCGGGTCGGGACTCTTTTCTAATCAACTCATAAAATTTTCTAAGAACTGTCAAATGATTATTTACAACTGTATCAATGATTATTTACTTAGTTTTTTCCTGTTTGTGCTGCATAAAGGATGAGGCTAATGTCATAAAACGTGTGTGCTCCATTCAGTTGTATTTGGCGTAGAAAGTTCTACTGGCTCCATCACTCTGTCTTTTATAGTCTTGTTCCTCAACAGTCACTAACCAAGCTACTGCTGTCATAAACTATTTGTATCCTCTTTACTTATCTTTACTTTCCAAAGAAAGTACCCCAGGCTTGGTCATTTTGTGTTCAACCGTGTGTCTTTCATGGGTGGAGTGATTAAACAAGAGATTGCTGCCATAAATTGTGTCCTCTCTTTGTTTGTCTTTGACGTAGACAGGCTCCTACTCAGTGCTTCTGTGTTTAGTTCAGTTCAGTCTTGAACAGAACTGGACTCTACTTAACTGGTAATGAACTGAACCTGTTTGACTCGTGTTTCTTTCCTGAACAAAGCTGATGAGAGTCACTGTTGCCATTGATTTTGTGTACTCTTAGCTTTTCTTCCTCATAAAACTCTCTCCTCACTCTGTGCTCATCTGTGTCTTTACTGGATTGAGCCAATCACAAAGCTTTTGGTGCAAGTAACTTTTTTTACTCATTATTTTTTATTTCCCATACAAAGTATTCCGGTTCTGTGCTTCCGTGTTTTTTTTTTTGCTTTTTTTTTTTACTTTACAGAGATTTTAAGATTAACCTTATTTAACTGAATATATGCAGTAATTGGTCTGAGTGAATTACACTCTATGAGTAGATATTGCTGAAAAGAACTTGACTGGAGTTGAACTGAAACTGAAACTGAACTAGGTTCTGTATCTGGATATGATCTGAACTTGTTTAAACTGTAGAGTTCATTGAGATAACATCTGTTGTGAATTGGTGTTCTATAAATAAACTGAAATGAATTGATTTACAGTATTGTTGTTTGCAAATATATCTCTACTGAGCTGCAGTCTAACCACATCTTTTTAAGGTAAGCGCTAAATGAAGCTGGCCAGCACACACTGGGTTAAAAATAGTCTCCAGAGGAGATAAAAACCAACAAAAGTTTAATTATCTGTACTTCAAAGCAGCCAAATTGTCAATACTCTTGCATGGTATTTTAAGTTGTGCCAGTTCTTTCATCTCTGCCCATGGTCCCAGGGGGCAAGGCATTTAAATGGAGCCAGGAAGTTATTGGTACTAGTAGGGATGTGGAAGAACTAGCAGTACTCTGAGGATTGGATTTAAATCGACCCAACCAAACATAATTCAAGCATTTGGATATACTCTGCTTCTGTGTTTTATGATTTTATTTTATTTTTTTATGTCAGCTTTTTGTCTGATTGACTAAGTCTATTCTTACATATATATACACTTTGAAGATGCACAAACTCGTGCAGCTTTCTCCCACATTTAATGTTGCCTGGCACCAGCTACACTTTGACATGACAAATCATTCACATTTCCAGTCGAGGAGTTTCCTCTTAAACCATTTCAGAAACAAAAGAAACCTAAAAGTGCTGATGTGGCATGAAGGATGGTGTTTTCGTAAGAGTTTGGCGTCTCTGTCACACAGTCCGATCCATTCTCCCTTCGTGGGACAGGGGAAGTGATCTTGGGGACCTATTGTGTTTTCTGATTAAGTTTTGACTGGCTTTAAGTGTGCTGGTGGGACACCCTCAGCTGGGGGAGTGAGTCTTCCCTTGTGTCCCAACAAGGGAAACCAGAAAGAAGGATGGAGGGGGTGGAGACGGGCAGCACTGAAGTAAATGAGCAGAGGAGGTGCTGGGCTGGCTCTTGCCCTCTCACTGACAGGATCTGGTCAATGTCCTGCCGCCGAGGGTCGCGGCCCAGCTTACGCACACAAACTTATCTCCAGTGCATCTGCCGGGCCGCCTGCGCAGTCAGGCTGTCTCCACTGCAGGCCACGAGCGTTTTCCTGCTGGGGGGTGGGGAGGGTGTGAGTGGTGCATGATGGGAGGATAGCAAGAGGAAGAGGAGGGGGCTCAGGAGTGTCGAGCAGAGAGGGAGAGAGGGTCTCAATGTGAAAATGCCCCTTCTGAGACCTTCCAAGTCACTGAGCTATATGGAAAACACAAGCTGCCTCCAGGGTAACAGGACCACTTCTGAATTTCTGCTTACAAAAATAGCTCTGATGTCTGGATTCGACCTCTCTGTTCTTTGGCCCTCTTCGCTCTCATCGTGTCTGTCGCATAGAAATTCCCACACCAAGACCAAGCTCATTTTCAGTTCCTAATAACCCATCAGGAGCAGCTTCGTTCATTGGAGAGTTTAGGAAAAACACACAAAGTAATGTAATAACTGTGCAGAGTTGAGCGAATTTATCATTCTTGCCCTGAATGGAAATGACCTCTGGGTGACCAATCATGCAGACCTCAGCCGAGGTCCCTTTGGTGAGCCATTTCATCATTTAAACAGCACAAGTTCCAATTCTCATGACCTAATGCGTTGTAGAATGCCTGAAATCTGCTGCTTTTGTTTTCTCTTCTCTCCCTCAACCTTCTCGCTTTATCTGCTGCTGCGGCACGGATAACAGGACAAAGCGGTTGGCAGGAATGAGTTAGTTTTGGGACAAGGTGCTAATGAATGACATGTTACAAACTCAACTAAGTTAGACTAAAAAGGTGATGCTTTGCACTCAGAGCGAACATTTAGTCACATGGAGTTTTGACAGTAGAATGGTAGATTTGGTTTATATTTATTTTATTTTATTTTCTGAACAACTTTGAATTACTTAGAAGGTTTTCACTGGAAAAACAGAAGCCACAGTGGGGTTAAAAAACAAGGAAATGACCATACAGCAATTGTCCTCACGTGGGTAGTTTGGGGCTTAAATAACAAATGTATGCTCAAAATTGTTTCAACATTTACACCATTAAATAGAGAGTTTGTTTCAACACGTTATATATATGTGTGTATTATTTTGTTTTTGTTTGTTTTGTTTTGTTTTTGTTTTTTGCTGTTTCTCCCAACTTCTCCCTGCATGTCCACCTTTCACAGATGTTGAATATGAAACAAGCAAATGATTGAAGTATTTGTTTCTGTCTTCAATGGACATGACATCAGGAAAACTAATACTATTCTTACTGACGGCTCTCACTCTTTTACATGCTGAGTTCCAGTTTCTGCCTTCTGGCCTCCAGCTCAGAAAAGTAACAGGTACAAGCACTTCAATTTCTCTTTCTAATGCAGAACAAGGTAGGGGGTTTTCATCTTATTGTTTGGATTCATTCATTGATTTCTGTTTTTATTTGTTCCATTTGTTTCTGGTCAATGATGATATTCACTGCTTTTACTCTTGGGGCGACTGTGACTCTGTGGTCGTCTTGCGATCGGATGGTTGTATGTTCGATTCCAGCTTCCGTCTACCGCGTGTCGATGTGCCCCTGGGCAAGGCACTTAACCCCACCTTGCCCACTGAGCTGTGTATCGGTGGATAAATGTCTGAGTGTTTTTGAGTGCGAATGGGTGAATGTGACTCTAGTGTAAAGCACTTCGAGTGGTCAAAAATTATTGGATAAAGCGCTATATAAGTTCAGTCCATTACCATTGCTATCATTTATAGACTAATATTTGATGTTGTTTTGATACACTTTATTGACTCTTACTTTATTCTAACTTTGATTGTCTCTTAGCTTTTATGTCGTAAGATATGGATGTGTCTAAATATGTACTTATTGTAACATCATTTTCTCATTTGGGACTTAATTAAATCTGAATAGAACTGATGTTTTATGATATTTTACAATCAGTTGCTGAATAAATGCCTGTGAAATTAAAAGATTAATCAAATTCATATTTTTTAAAGCTAAGAATGTGTGCCTGCACAATATTTTTGATGCCTGGTAGAATTCATGTTTGAGTCTGTAATAAACATTGACATTTGCACGTCTATGCTTCACAGTTGGTATGAGCTGCTTCTCTTGGAATGCTGTATTTGGTTTAAGCTGAACATGTGCTCTGTTTTTGATGTTCAAATAACTCAGTTTTGGACTCACCTGTACCAAGAACAGTATTAACATTCAAGAAGCCCTGGTCTTTCTCCAAGCTTTGTCTGACTTTTATGTTTTTCTTAGAGAGCAAAGGTGAAAGTTACATTTGTGCAGATGTTTTCCGATTGTACAGTCCTTGTACTTGTATGTTGAAACCCTGGTGTTTCTTGATCCCCTCTCTGGCTGTTCATAAGTCACAAATGGAGATGTCAACATGCTGCACTGCTTCGAACTTTAAGCAGTAAAAATACCGCCAGCGTTGGTCAACTTCGAGGTGTTGTGTTGCATTGAATTGTATAAAATGTGTGACTTAAGTCATCTCATATCGCTCTTTTCAAAGTAATAATAATGTGACAATCAGTGTCGCAGTCATATTTCAAATTTAAATTGTGTCTCTCACCTTCTTAACGTTCTCAACAGACATTTCTAGCACTTGTTAACACTGTTAAACACTGAAAAAATTATGCCATTAATCTCGAAAAATTTTGTCAGGTCTTTGCATATTTAATAGCATGGGAAATGTCTAAATAGCATCCATAATAAAATCCTCTTCACAAACTCTGCGCAGCTCTCAGGTGTTTATGTTTGAGGTTTAAATAGTCTACACTTATAGCACCATTTAACTTTGTTCATATCTTCTCAATCTTTTCTTTTTACTCTCAATTATAGTAATTGGATGCACGGATATAAGATAATTGCTATTTTAAATTCATGCATGACACTATTTCAGTGCTGAACATTCAGCACTTATTCTTTTCACAGAAAGATTTAAAACATCAATTTAATGTTTTCTACAAAGCAGTTTCATAATAAACTGCACATAATTTTAAATCCCCTTTATTTACTAAAGGGGATTAAATGTAACAGCCCATGTAAACATATATATGTATACTTCGGAGGGTTGTGCTTTAATGTCTTAACATTAATTCTAATAGAACCGTGTTACGTTCGAGATGTCCCTCTTTGCTGCAGATGTGCAGAGTGGAAGGTGACAAAAATAAACCTGGGTTTTTGTCCAGCCTTGTTTGTCACAGCTCCTGTTAAACTCCTTATCTTACTCCTCCATCTGTAGATAAGAGTAAATTAAGGCAACCAGCAATGTTCTTGTTGCAGTTTATTGACTTATTAAGATCAACACACATTTGCTTGACTTAGACGACACACTTTCTCTGGTGCAAGCATCATATTTTCTTGTGAGAATAGTTTGGAAAATAACTTGACACATGCTTGCTTGCAATGATTTTACTTAAAGGAAATAGAGTAAAAGCTTGAACACAAAGTACACTGCAATTTTATGACTAATTTGTAAAAGAAAAATGAAAACAGTGTGTCCTTGTACTCCCACTGCATAATAATTCATTTAATGAATTTTCTTCCACAACAAATTCCTTGCTTCTACAGAGTAATATCGTAGAGCGCTGTTCGTCTTAAGGTCCCGTAATTCAGCAGAGAGTTACCGGACCTCTGCCAAAGTCTGGGCAGACACAACCCAACCGCCGGTCAGGTGGGTGAAGCAAAAATTTGTGTTGCTCTATTTGTGTTCGATGCATTGAAGTTTGTGGTTGTAATGTGAGAAAATCTGAAAAAAATTCAAAGGGTATGTGAATTTAAGCAAGGCCGTGTAAAGGCAAAAACATTTCTATGTTCTTTTTTTTTCTTACTTTGGATTTCTCTGCGGTCTCTAGGTCATGTACCTTTAGCAACAATATTTCACAATTTGGCACTTAAACAGAGCATCACTCATCCACATATTAACCCCAAAGTCCTAAGACCTGGATCCAATCCTCCCAGTGCCCACACAACAGCACTACCTGACACTGAGACATGCACACACGGCTCCACTCATCTGCTCCTCATTGGGCGCACAGTTAAACGCAGGACCTTTAGCACAATGGTAAAACCCTTGAAGGGGTGTTTACAAGACAAAGTCTCATCATGTGACCTCAAACGTGAAGCCGTTTGACAGTGACGGAAAGAGAGGAAAGGAGCAGTAGGGCGATGGCTCAGTTATGGCAACGTGCTCTTCAACTTTGCTCACTCCTTCTGTTGCTCTTGTACCTCTTTAATTTGGGATTCGAACCCTTTCAGATTTCTAAGACATAATTATTATTAAGCTACAAACGTTTAAAATATATTTGGAGTAAGTGCGGCTTTCGGAAGAAAGAAGCGAGAAGAAATGACCTCCTTAATGTACATTCTGTTCTGCTTTGGCTGTGATTCCCAAGGTTGCCTCTCTCTCTCTTGTGTGGGTGTGTGTGTGTGTATTTGTGTGTGTGTCGCCGTGCCAGGCACTGCGTCTCCTCCGGCTCGTACTATGTTGACCCTGCCATGTACTCTCCTCCTACTCTGGGCGAGGCTTGGCGATGCATCACGTAGCAACACTGTGTTAACATTGATATGTGCAGACGCAGAAAGGCGTGTGCACCCGGGCCAACAGACACAAACACACGCCTACACGCTAAGAGAATATGGATCGTGGAGTTTGCTCGCGCAATGCATTTCAAGATGGTTTACTGCAGCATTTAGCACTAACAGCAGCACTAGAGTAGAGGTGAGACTGACCCAGTGTGGGTCACATTTCTCCTCTCCTGCTTTAGAAGAACAACAGAATTCAAATAAAAGTGATTTTTCTCCATTACCATCAGCAGACACTCTCGAGCCCTAATTTTTTATAACTGAAACAAATATTCCCATGTGGACTGCAAGGTATCATTCCACCTTGGAAGTTACATTCCTCGGGATGCTTTGCCCTGATTTAAGGCTTTCTTGCCCAAGTTCGGGTCTTAGTTCATTTAAACTCCACAGGTTCCACTGCCCTGATTGTATCTCACCCATACACCACTTTGTCTCTCACCCACTCATTTCCAAATGAATATAAATGAGTGTTTTCATTGTGAGACAGACCAAAAACAGCAAAGTATGTTAGCAAAAACACTGGCTAATACTTATAAAAGGAGCTAACTCTCGTAAAAGGAAAACAAAAGTAGGAAATTCTTGGGGGGAGAAAAAAAAGAGACTGTTTTTTTATGTCTGCATTTGACTTTTGAAGCAGGCTGCAGAATAACCCGGTAGAGAAGAGGACAATTAGGAAGACATTTTATTTAGCTGACACATTAATTCGCTTCTACACATTTGAGTTTGTTTTTTTGCATGCAAACTGTTAAATTGTCCCTGTCCCTGCAAAAAAAAGAGCAACAGTGAAACGAGCCTGCATTCCTTGACCAAAAACTTTACAAAGTGACTAATAGGCAGGAGTGTAGAGGTCAGAGAAACAGGAACGAAACCACTGGATGTGACAGGGCTTTGTGAAAAAATGAAAAAAAAAAGAAAAAGAAAGTGGTTCAAGTTTCATGTACATGATTAACTGTTGCGTTCCTGCTTACAATTTGCAGAGCAAACAGGAAAAAATAACTGACCCTAATGTTCCCAAAAAGAGATTTCATCATGACTGTGGAATCCTGAAAGATGCCAGGAACATGTCAGTGTTCCAAATAATCCAGGCTGCATTAAAGCCTGACAGAAAGCGTGTACTAATGTGTTTAGAGTGTTGTACGACGGAGCTCTGCATTTGCAAAAAAAAAAAACACATATGTGCAAAGGCAACTCCCTAACCATTCATGGCAGACAATCATGGTAAAATTTAGAGGTTATGATCTCTTTGTTTGGGTCTTACTATGCTCTGAAGGTTGGATGAGTTTAAATCTTTCAGTTTGAGATTCATGTTGACCTTCAGAGCTTGAATTTGTTTGGCAGAGGCCTTGGCCTCCTTTAATCTCATGAAGAGATAAATTCTTTGACGGAGTTGTCCTTCCTCATTGGGTCTCCATAGATCAATGTAATATGGAGTATTTGATGTCAGGGGCTGTGACACAAGGGCAAGCTTTTTTTTAAATGCTACAACCTTTCAGAAAGTCGCAGTTACATATCCTATCACCTCTCATTGCAGCTCTCTCCTCCACTAGGTTTCAAGTACCAGCTTCTTGAACAGCTATGTGCCTCAGCACCAAGAGGTGCTCAGCACCAAGAGGTGCTGACAATAAAAACGTTGTCACTAAACAAGCACAATCATTGAAAAATCTAATATATTTAAATACATAGACATTTTAAGGATGTAGAATGCTTTATTCAAAGTTTCATCATGTGAGCCAACAGCAGTTGACTCCGCAATCCACTGTTGTTTTACTTTATTTGCCATACTTCCTCACCTTTGCTTTCCAGGAAATAACTGGGCTAAATTTCAGTTTCTATATTAATACCTCAGAGCTTTCTATTGAATAAAGAGGAAGAGTTTATTGCTTTTTGAGGCTACATAGTGGTGCAGTTGACTGTTGCCTGGCAGCAAGAAGGTCCTGGGTTCACACCCCAGCCTGGGTTCTTCCTGTGCATGCATGGGTTCTCTTCCAGGTCTACGTCCTCCGACAGTCCAAAAACACAACTGTTAGATTAATTGGTCTCTCTGAATTCTTCCTGTCTACCACAGTGTCTCATCTAAAAAAAAAAGTATTTTCTTCCATACTTGCTGTGTCCTCTCATCTCTGACTCATCTAGCAGCCGGTTTTTGAATGCGTTTGACGTAACTTCGATTAACTTACCGGTAGATTCGTAACTTAGATTCCTTAGATGAGGAATACATAAGAAAGGCCACTCTTTTCAAATGTTTCTTTTTAAGACAATTCAAAACACATTTATTATTTTTTTTGTAACTGTGCTACTTTGTGTTGGGTCTATCACATCAGATCCACCAAAATACACTGAGGTTTTTGACTGTACAGTAAAGGGTATGAATACTTTTGCAAAGTACTGTAAGTTATCCACAGGTGTTTCTGGGATTTCTTCCAATTGTGTCTGTGATTCTGCCTTTGGTGATCTTCACAGGGGGAAGAGGACTTCAGGAAGTCAGAGCTCCAGGAAAAAGTTACAAACTGGAATGTGAGAGACAGGATTCATCTACCATCAACCATCCATTAAAACAAACATCCCCTGGTTTCCTGTCTTATGCTGAGCTAACTGGATCCTGGTTCCAACAGCATATATACACTGCTGGGTAGTTCTTAAACATGCACATCAGTCCTTAGCCAAGAAAGCAACTTTTTACATAAGGTTATCGTCACGATCAATTAGATGCAAATACTTTTTTACAACAATTGTTTTACAAATTTGTTTTATTTTACAGATTAGAAAACCAACTTTGTTGTCTATAGGGAACATATTTTCAGCTACAGTGTGTGCCTTCAATCGTATGGCTATCTTTTTCCATTTTTGTCATATTAGAACTACTAATTTTAATGTATTATATTGGAATTTTATGTGATAGACCAACCCGAAAAACATAACATGCATTTCAGTATTTCGTGCTAATAGAAATCCAGAAAGTCGTATTGTGTCTGTTAGTAATGAACCCCTTTAATAAGGTAAAATCCCACCCAACCAAATGTCTTGAGAATTTGTCCTATTTGATTATATTCAGAGTGTAATTGATGTGAGAAAGCCAGCTGTTCTGCGAAGGTCTCAGCAGGCAGGAAGTCCTGGAGGAGTCTGAATTTGGGTTAGATGATAAAACAGTATCTCAAGCACTTCATCTTCTGAAATTAGAAGGGATTTGGCTCCACTGAAGACCTGCTAAGACATACGGCTGAACCAGGAGGCTGGGTAGAGAGAGCATCGTTTAGGGAAGCAGCCAAGAGTCCCATGGTCAATTTTATTCACAGCTCAGGTGGGAAAATTTGTCACAAGAAATTCTGTTTGGAGTTTACCACAACCCAAGTAGGGGACACGGTAAATATGTGGGGAAAAAAACTGAGCTGGTGAAATGAGACCAAAACTTCTTTAACTTTTTGAACTACATCCCAAACGCTATATGTGATGGGAAAACTAACAGTACGGCACCCTAAAGACACCAACCACATGACAAAACATGATTTTGTCAGGATCCTTTTCTTTAATAGGAACAGAGAAACACATGGAAATATGGAAATACATGAGACTAAAAAGAAGGCTCACTTTAAAGCTGGCCACACAGTACTTTTGAGATCTGATTCTTTTTGATGTAAAAATTGGCCTATCAATTTAACCCAATAACAGGCTGTTGTTATGGTATGAAACGTGAAAGAGTTCAATAGGTGTGAATATTTTTTGCGAGGCACTGCTTGCAAAATGAATTGTATGCGTGTCCTCTTATGAAAGTGAGTGGTCCTCCCTCCAGACTACATCACTGGGCCATATATGTGTCAACCGAAAGCTTGCGGTTAAACTGGGGTGAACTTCAGGGAGCTCTTTAGATTCCTCTGATAAGACCCCGGTCCCATTAAGACGGGCCGTCCCCCGTTTGAGAGATCAGTGCTGACCTCACACGCTCACCCTTATCTAAATCCCTCATCACCACACACCTAATCTGATCACGACTGCTAATGTTGATCAAATTTGATCCTGCGTGGGGAATATGAAAAAATATATTGTCAGGAATTAAAGAAGAACAAATTATTTCACTGAGTAAGAGTTAGGTCTTGATGTTCTGTCTATTGTGTATGTGCATGTGTGTGTGTGATGTGTGCATGTCAGCAGTGTGTCACAGCAAAGACAACTCTGGCCAGCAACAACATTAGCACCCCTGAAATAGCTTGGCAGGCATTTTAATTGCTTTACTCTGCAAAGCCTCAAAATATTGCTCAAAAGAAAACATTAAAAGGTGAAACCTTTCCCAGGGATGGCATTTCCAGTAACAGCAACTTCACATCACCGTTTCTAAAAAAGTGAGAGCCAAATGCCACGATTCTGATTAAGCAATAAATATTCAGATGTCAGAATTTTATTTCCCCATTGTTGCCTCTGCTCTTTGCCCTCTTCCTTCCACATTCTGTCCTCTCACCTCAGGACCATTTTTCTTTCGGGCCTCTCCTCCAGGCTGTCGTGATCCTGCACCTCTGCGCAGCTTCTCTGCACCCATTAAACGGCCGTTGTGTATTGTGTTTCTTCTTCTCCCGCAGAAGCATTTTTGTCTTTAATCATCGTGAAAGTAAGAGCAGAGTCATGTGCACGGAGCCTCACAATGAGGTGCCGAAGCACTTCATGAGTAGGAAACTTCACACAAACACAGGAAGCTCCAGAGTTTCTCACCGAGGGGCAGTAGTCTGCACTGTGGAGCTGCAGGACCGATGGGCTGCTCAGATTAATGGCAGCCAGAGAACCTGCAGATCCTGCTTTTTATTGTTGCCCAGACTGTCTGCAGAAAGCCATCGCACCACATTCATTCTCAATTAAAGTTCTGCATTGAAAATGTAATGCTTTTAGGAGAACATCTTGAATAAATATATTTTAATGCAGATTTTTCTGGGGCAATTTTGTTTTATTTATTTTTTTATAAAATTTCACATTATGTCTGTGTATGTCATCACATAAGTCAATGAATAAGACAATGAGAGTCTTTGCGATCAGATTTAAAATCTGTTTGAATAACCTGTTTGAGTCGCTGGAGACGCACAGATTTTAAATAAATGCTTCTGATTTGTGCTGTTGTAACACACATACTACAACTGGGAGATTTTCTACCAACAGCTAAATGCTCTTTCAGGAAGCAAGACACGTAGTGCAGCAGGGCCCTCTAGTGGCATTGTCTGCTAAAAACATGTTTTTGGCAGAGCAAATATGCAAACTTTAATGTGTTTGACTTTAGAATGTATTAAGACTAATTTGTGCAGTTGTGGGGCTGCATGGTTGAATGTTGCCTTGCAGCAAGAAGGTTCTGGGTTCCAATCCTGGCCCGGGGTTTTTCCGCATAGACTTTGCATATCCTCCCTGTGCATGCATCGGTTCTCTCCTAGACGTACGGTTGTGTCTGTTTTACAGAGGTCTTAACAATGTGTCACCTGGCTGGGACAGATTGTCCTTCCTTACAATGTTGCTTCAGCACAGTCAAGTTTGTGCGGATTTGTTAATGGACACGTTTCCCAACAAGCATTTCTATCAAGTTGAAATCTGGACTTCAACTAAATCATCGCATCACGCTGAATATTTTTCAGCCCTTCTGTTGTAGGTTTCATATTGTGTTTGGTTTTGATGATGGCCCAGTTTGACCAAACCTCTGCCGTCCAGCACACGGCCTCACATTTGACTCTAGATTGCTTTGGTATGCAGAGGAGTTCATGGTCAACTCAATGGCTACAAATAGTGAGTGTCCTGAAGCTGTAACATGGGCCCAAATTATTACCTGTCTGCTGCCATGTTTGATAGTTTTCAAAGGTGTTTGTCATGAATTGCTCTTTGTTTTTCACCAAATGTGTCACTAAACATGTGGTACATTTAAAGCTAACTTTCTAAATAAACAATATATATATATATATATATATATATATATATATATGAATGTATGTATGTGCGTATTCATAGGTGGAAAAACCCTCAAATTAAATCTCATGCTTTTCCAAGACTGCATGAATCCTCAAATGAGAAAATAAAACATTATGGTAAAATTAGGAGGTGTGCCATTTCAAAAGCAATAACACACGATTTTTCAGGGACTAACAAAGTTGTTTCTGAGACATTAGACATAGACGTTTTTAATTACTTTAAGATATCAGGTTACATATCATTAGATTAGATAAGATTTGTAGTCAACAGACCTAAATAAAACTTATGAACATCTATTCTGGCTTTTGATTTGGGCGCCGATAAGTGGTCCACTTTTCTGATCACCCCAAACAAAACTTCCTGGAAGCTCATCCATTAACGTTTTCTCCACACCTCTTTGCAAATAGTACCACTAGATGGCATATAAAAGCGAGTTACTTACTGCCAGTGAAAAAAAAAAACTGCATACACAAAGCATGTCAAGCAGACAGATGGCGCAGTTGCTCCAGAGATGCTGACTCGCACGTTTCAGAAAACGATCTATTTTCTAAAAACAAACTAAGCCAGGCCCCATTCTGCCAGCGCCCATTGATCACAGTGCAAACATCTGTACCCTTTTTGGTATTAAGCAAGCAGAAGGTATATTTAACCAAGCCTGAGTGGGACAAACAAAAGGAAGTTTGATCACCTTTGTGTTTAAGATTTATTGTTTAAACGAGTGGAGTTCAATTGTTAATGAGGCAGGAAAATCTATCTATTTTATCCATGCTTGGAAATATCCTGAGAAAGTTTATGTAATTCTGGTAGGGAAGCTTCAGCAGTCAGGAAAAGGTACAAAAAAAAGAAAAAGAAAAAAAACTGGACTCCCTCAAAGCTCATTGGTCCAGATTTTCCCTGTGCTGCCACAATACTGCACACACGTGACCTCCCTGTTTTCACCCAGTTAAACGCATGGTAGTTAAAAAGACTGGCTCCTCCATTCACCCACACAAACACGATCAGAACAATTATCCATGTCCACCAGGTAGGATCGACGCTCTGATCGCTGGCAGCGGAGCATGGCGGCCGCCACGAGCAGCAACACATCCACAGCCGCGCTTCAGCAGATGAAGCACCCCAGCATTGAGCACACGCGGAAACGCATAGACCCGAGGAGGAGGCAAGCAGCGCTGTCCTTCCTCAGCAACATTTCTTTAGACGGCCGACCCGTGCAAGACGATGCGGACGATCAGAACCAGGAGGAGAACTCGCTGGAGGCGCGGACCAGACGGAGCCTGGTTTCCCTGGAGCGCTTCGCGGCGCACGGCGCCGCTGGCACCGCCGAGGCTGCGGCCGCCTCTGCGGCTGCCGCTGCAGCGACCACGGCCACCCAGGCGCTCGCCTTGGCGACCCAGGCTCGGCTCGCCAGCTGGGGCGGCTGCGGGGCGGGTTCCGCCGCTGCTGCTGCTGCGGACGCGGAGGGCGACGCTTTCATGCCCTCCGCGTTCAACTCGCCTTTCTCCGCCGTCCCAGTGGCGACCAGAGGGAGGCTGCAGACTTACACTCAGGGAATCCTTCCTGCCGCCTACTCCAGGCAGTTCTCCCCGAGCTTCAGCCTGGAGGGCGGACAGATAGAGCAGCAGAGGTCAAGGTAAAATGTAAATAGTGGCTTTTCTTCCCTGCAACACGCCTGCAACGTTTTTCTTTTGTTGTTGTTGGCTTAATTGTTAATATTCTGCATTCTCACATCTCCAGTGTTTGTAATCATTTTAAGCAAAGCAACTGGTGTTTCTAACTTCTTAAGTGTCTTTACATGAATGCATTGTCCAATTGCATGTTTTCCAAGAGTGACTGAAAGTTGCATGGGTGCAAATTTAACCCAGTGATCCAGTTTGAAATCACCATCTATCATAGCATCACTGTTGCATGTTTGTGACATTACATTTCTCTCAGTTCAGTTCAGGTCACTAGTGCCAGTTTTTCTATGACACATTCTTTTTAATTTTTTTTGTAAATTTCCTTCTTGCTGGAAAACTGAAGTCATCTTATGTAATATTCCCATTTACCATTCTATGGTGTGTTGCGAAATGCACTGCAACCTGTCTGATAATATTTCTGTGAAAAGTTTCATTTTAAATGATGTTTCCAACCTGGAATCCTCACATGTGTAAAAAGGCACAAGTGTTCCCAAGGTTGTATGGGGCCATAGCAGAATTTTATTTACCGGGGGTCCCGCTTAGACAATCGCTCTGTCTGCCATGATGTCACTATCATGTCTTGCCGGATAGTAAAAACACTATTTGTTTGCAAAATTTTCAAAACTTTTATCAAAGCAAATATTTTCATGTGCAAAAAGGTAAAAACACAGACACCAAAGGTTTAAGTGACACAGTAGATATACAAATTATGATGGGTCCATTGGTAGCCACTGAAGGACTGACTGCAGCCGACTGCTGCCTCCTGAATCTTCCTCAAACTGTTGAATGTGCTTTGCTTCACAGTCAGGTCCAGGTTGTGATTATCCATGTTGCTTTTGAACTTTTTGTACCACACTTTTTCCTTCCATTGAACTTTCCATTTGTTGAATAAAGCACTGAGGGGACAGTCAGCTTCTTTAGCAATAACCTCTTGTGGTTTAATATTCAGGTGGTGAGTGTTTGTGATTATTATCTAGACAGTTGTCACATCAGCTGTTATGTCTATGATTATCTACACCAAAGCATACAATTTCTCTGATAATCTAATATGAATTAATCTTAAGTAATATTTTCATTATATACTAACTTCCATGCTTGTAAACAGACACGTTCTAGTGAGGTATGGTTTCATTCACAAACTTGATGTCTGCCTTCTGTGGCAAACTGAAAACACAGAAAACTCATAACAAAGAGACATCAAGTACCTTTGGGGTTAAGATAAGTAGTGAAAAAATAAATGTTTCATTTCGTGGGTTTACATTTAAAGTTGGCTCTTTGTAAAAAATCACAGTGTCTTCTGACGGATCATTTGAAACCGTAACAAACCCAAGGAATTTTCAGCGATTCTTGTTTCATTTCCTGCTTCTCCACATGAATGAATGACCATTCTGACCCGTTTCTGTGAAGATTTGGTACAGTCAGCCGCTTTGAAAAGTTGCACTCAGTTCCAGGCAACACACTACTTGGCTTGGGCACGACAAAGCGCAGCAGGACAAGAGTTCAGCTGCACTCCATGCAGGTGCTGTCATGTCCATGACTCACCAAACTTCATTGGCTCCACGGGGATTCAGCTGGTTTCAGTTTTATTTTGTTCGCTTTTGCTTTCTGTGGATCTATTTGTTTTCCAGTGTGATTTTCTTTTTATGGAACTGGCTTTTACAGCTTAGCATACACTTGCTTTTTGCTCTGTGTGACGTAAACATCCTGTAACTCTACACCCTGGTCCGACTCCACGTGTAGCAGGGGCTAGCCGTTTAACGCGCCTCTCTTATTTGCCCCCTTTTGTCCACTTCATGTGTGTGTTGGAGCAGCGTGGACCGATTGAGGGAGGGTCTTGGCTGACCACAGAAGCAAGATGTCAGTCCTCTAATGACTCTCAACCTGCTTTCATCTCCTTTCTCCTCAGTTTTTTTCCATTCAGAGCCCCTCTGACTAAACCCCCACCCCACCCATCTGGCTAAATCCTCTCCACCCTCTGGTGTCTCTGCCACATTTCTTCAGGAAGCTCTGGTTCATGGTGAAACACTCAGTAAACTGTTATTTCCCCTTCTTGGCTGAGTGGAAGTTACACAAACTATCCGGCTGTAGTCCGAGGTGAAAATATGCTTTAAACTCTAAATACCTCAACGTTCTGCAGTTGTTCTGACTCAGGAAATGCTACGAATGAGGAAACAAACACTCATGGAATAAATCGCTGTCAAAAGATGACTTTGAATAAGAATGGTTTTTCATGTTGCCGTCTTTACATTTTCATCATTTTTGTGCAGAGAACAGTGGAGGACGGATGCTGCCAAAGTCTAGCGCTACTTTTTTTTGCCATTATTTTTGCTTTTATGCATCTTTAGTGGCTTGTGCAAATGGTGAAGTGGGGAAAACTCTCTTTCAGATTTTGATGTGGGCTGAGTTTCTCACCAAAGTGCCACACTGCTTGAATCTATTTTTACAAATCGGTGCAAGAAGCTGGAATTAAACCCATTTATATTGTCTGGACACTGTCTTCCTTCATGCATAATGAATATATCCAATCAAGTAAGACGAATGATGATATAGAAATAAATTTACACCATATGAAATAATAATGTGAGATGATGTAGGGAGAAAATTTAATTTGTGCACATTCTAAAAATGCTTGCAGTTAAATTAATAATACTACATGGTACAATAATAACTACAGAAATGTCTTTAAATATTGGTCCTCTAAAACCTCTGCTCTATATCTTATAGATGTCCACCAGGTGCATCATAGACAGGCTTCTGTTTTCACTGACAGCTAATGTTGCAGAGTCAATGTAATCAGGTGTCCAGCGATATAACTTAAACAAACATGACGCACATGATGTCAGAAAAAAAGTTGCATTCAATAAGGTTGTTGAATGTCTCCTTCCATTCCCACTTGTCCTAGCATGTACAGATGCACATCTGATCACCAGACAATTACAGGGCAATGAAGCACACACACGCACACACACATTAGCACATTGAGGAGCAGCATGTACATGAGTGTGATTGATGGCGCTTAGACCTTCCTCCTGGCATGATTGGTTGTTTCTTACCTGGAGCGGTGGATTTCTGTATATGGCTTTTTTTCACAGATCATTTGTCTCATGGTGTACTATCACAAAGTAGTGACAGTTTAAACAAATGTTAAAAATATATTTTTTCTGAACATTACATACTGCAGCTTCAGAGTGTTATGAAACATCAACAATGGATTGTAAACCAGACTGAAGCTCTGTCTCCTTCAAAGAATACAGAATTTATGCTTATTCCAGTTGCATCTGTCTTTGAACCTTGTAGTGACCATATCATTTTTTTAAAAGTGTAATTAATCACCTTGACACAATTGCCGGTAAAATTTTTATAGACTGGTAAAAGACAACTAGTAAGCTTTGATGAGGACTACAGCATTCATGAATTTGAACTTTAAATATCTATTGAAACAAAGATTAAGAAAACAAATTAAAACTAAATGTCTTACCAGAAATCTCAGGACTGATAGTTGCCCATGTAGCCTACAAAACATTTCCCAGTGTCCATTATGACCCCTAACCTTGCAGAAGAATAACTTTTATTTAAGCTGAAACTAAATTTATGCATACTTAAAAAAAAAATTAAAAAAAATCAAGTAGACCTTTACGAGACAAGATATTCTTAATGGAGACCTGCATTTTGCCAACCCTACTACTCTCACCTCTCAACAACCTCAGTTGCTCCATTAATAAATTCAGTATGCAGACGTTTGCTAAACTCTTGACTGCGTCCTGCTTTTGAAGGACATTCGCATAAAAGGAATGCCAAGAACTGAGTAACCTGCTGTGGGAGTTCGACCGCTTTCTACGGGTGCGTGAACAGACGAGCGCTCTCCACACAGTGCCGGGTTTGTTTTTCCCTGGGCAGCTGGTGGAAACATGACGAGAGGTCCCTGGCTGAGAGAGGCAGGATGCCCATGCTTTCTGAGAAGCAGCCTGGCTCTGTATTTTCTGCTCTCCGCTTCCTCCCTCTGAGGAATTAGAGACACACTCTCCCTTCAGAGATTTTGGCCTCGAGTCCTGCTCCCATTCAGGAAGTCGCAGAGGCTCAGATGTGTCTCCAGAATAGATTCACCTAGAGGCCAGGGGCTTCTTCAAACCCTCAGAATCTAATGTGGAAATATGATGATTAACTTTAGGTTCTTTGCACTCTTCAGTGCAAAGAACTGAAGAGTGCACTGATATTCATCATAAATCAGTGCGCCGAGAGCCGAGCTTTAAATATAGCACCCATTCCCCCATCTGGTGCTGTATGCTGGAGGTGTAGAACAATTATCGCTATTTGTCTTTTCCTCCTGCATCACAGTCAGACAAAAGCTTCTCACATCCTGTTTTAATTTTGTTCACACCAAACAGCAGAAATCCAGAAACTTGTCCTTTCAGTGATTTAACAAGCTGGCTGGAAACAAGGGAGTATGAGCCAACATAATAGTCCACTCATGTTTTGTGTGATTAGGTCACATATTTTTGGTTATGAGGTCGATTGTTGTGTGGTGAGGTCATGGTTGGCATAATCACAGAGTTATATAAGAAGGCTTTATTTTCCTTCAGAGAGTCTTGCAATGTCTGGGCTGTGAAACATATGGTCAGAAAGTCCCCAAGGAGATGAATATGAGACAGTGTAACAAGGTCCAGCATGTGTTTAACTATAGCCAACTTTTTTTCTTGAATGTGAGAATGTGTGGATTATTGTAGTTTTATTTTTGCTTTATCACTAACTCTATTCTCATAGTCTGTGCCTTTTAACGATTTAGCTTTTACAATATTATTCTTATTAAATGAATATATGCTTTAACTTTATACGTTTTTTTACATTCTTAAAAAGATTTTTCTCATCAAAAATAATTTCAGATCATTCTGAACACTGTTCACTTTGAAAATTAACTATTTCTTCACAACTTTATGCAGAAGCACAATTTGCACTTTAAACAGATCAAAAAGAATTACTGAGTGATTAAATTTTTTTAACAAGCTGGCTGGTTTTTAAAACTGATTTTATAAAATCAGTTTCATTTTTCCATCACATGCAACTTTTTCCTGCCACTCTACTGTCTAGCTGAGTTCCAACATTCCACACATTTTTGTTGCCAGACCATCAACAACACATCAATAATTTATTCAGCAAAATGTAGGAAAAATATTCCCCTTTCACATGTTGTGAATTCCAAATAAAACTCTTTAAGTGATTTGAAGTGCAGGTCTCGGAACCAAGAAATCCGCTCCAGAAATCCCGACAGAACTTCTTGTAAAAATTGGAGCCGGTTTTTAAAGATGGATAATCGCTGATTTGTTATTTTCATAAACGCCTAGATGTCTTTTGTGGCTCCAACTGTGTCAAAATATTGGTCATGTATGGTCCTACTCACAAAAATTATCTATTTTTTTTTTCAAATTTCCCCAGACATCAAGATTCTTTTTGGTTGTTTTTTTCATTGCCATCAACATTTTAAAGATTTTACTTTGATGAAGGGTTTTTATTTAGTGGTTAAAATAATAAGAAAATCTGATAACATTCTTTTCAAATGAAATTAATAAATGTCAATTGACATAATAGTCCTTTTTCAGTCCAAAGGTTATGTTTGTTAATATACATTGTCCTCTATTTAAAAATGCTAAAAAGAGAATTTTAAAGCGAATACATTTTGCTTCCATTATTTTTAAATGATGGCCCTAGTAAAGCTAGAACCATTATTCATGTCATGCTTTTTTTTTTATTTGAGTACATCCAATTGTCTCAAAGCAATCACACATTATCACTGCATTCCTTTTTTTTCTTGTTCCTACATATTCACTTGCTATGCTTACTAATTAGAAACTAACAGTTTCAGTTGTGGATGTTATAAGACGCTATAATGAACTTTCCTTATCGTCTTTTGTGTCCAATAATTTTTTAAGTTGCCTCATGTATCCCATTTGTTCCGGTCCTTTAGAGGCTCAGTTCCCCCAGATTTTTTCTTTTTGTCCTCTCATCAGATAATCAAGCCCCTTCTTCCCCCCTGGCAGGGGCTTTTATGTGTGAATAAATCCAGACCTTAACATTTACTTTTACTCTGTTGCAAAATGGACGATTATGTCCTGTGGCAAACTGCCAACAGGCCGTACGTGTGAAACCTTCTAATCTCCGCTTCCAGCCCTCTGTTGTTTTATAACTCTACGCTCACCTCCTGCTCACCACTGAGCAGGATTGGAAATCCCTCTTATGCACATTTTATTACAAGATCATTTCATCGCATTTATAGCAGAGTTGATGTAATGCTGCATGAATTGAGGTCATGCATGGACAAAATTACCTTGGGCAACAATAACAGGGACTGTTTGAAAGAGACCGGAGGCTACAAGGCATTTTTGAAGTGCCTTACTCAAACCAGTTAATGTCTAACTGAAGGGCTAGACAGTGATTGTTCTGACCTTTGCTCTTAGACCCTTGTGTTGAGAATGAACACAAGGGCCATGCTGTTGTTTTTGGCTCCACGACTTCTGGTGGCCAAGAAAACATCTTTTGTATTAAGAACACCAGCTGTCCATCCACAGAGGTTGGATCAGAGTTCAAATATGAAAGCTGGAGTTGCGACAAAGCAAACAGGAAACATCACGGTTGGCTCACTAGAGAATAGCTTTTCAAAGTTTTCTATTTACAGAGATTTGAGTTGGAAGTGGACAAAATGTCTCACAGAAGAGACTATTTGTTGTAATAATTTCCTATCAAGATTATTTTTGTCACCTAAGATGAGACATTTGCAGAGTCCCCAGTCCAATATTACTTTAAAATGAATACAGTATATGCCATGTGTAGATGCGCAAAGTCTGCATATTTAAAATTCAGCAAGATAACTATTTCAACTAAAGTAACTCACACCCCAACTAGCTTTACAATTAAGTTTATCTACATAATACTGAATTTCAAAGCAATTTACATGAGGAACAGAGTGAATTAATTTCTGATCACACAGAAATATACAGTAAATCAGATTTATATAACTACAGTGCAAACATACGGACAGATTAAATCCAATGTGGTGATCCAATCTGATTTAATGTAATATTAAAATCTTCTTCAGTTGGTCAGAAGTTACCCAGTAACAAAGCTGATAAAGCATATTGCAACCCGTAATCGATCTACAAGGGTCTTTTGTAGATATTCAACATTATTATTTAAAAACCAACCAGTGTCATGTTAGCTTGATGGTAAACTTTTAAATGGGAAATTCACCTATCTCTCCTCATCTCTGTGATACTGGGAGCAACAAACCAGTTAGACAAACAGGAACAAAATCAGCTTTTAGTGCATGCAACAGATATTGCAAAATGTTCTTAGAAGAAACATTTGCTTAATCATACATTGATTAAGCAAACCCACATGTGCTTAATCCTGAGGCTGCAGGAATCCAAAGACAAAAGTTAAAACACCAAAGCAACAAACTGTGTAGCAATTGAGAAAATGTCGCTGTTTAGTTATAAATGCATTGCAAAATATCAAGCTAAGGATAATTTAAAATGGCTCCAGTGGCTTTTTGGAAGATTAGGCAATTCCATAATTAAAGTGATTCAGTGAAAGCATGCCCCTTGAGGAAGGCTGCAGCCATGGATCATTACTTTGCCTGTCAATGTCTGGCAGGAGAATGATTAAAGACTGGCCATAAATCACATGATCATTCTCCTTCAACCCTGGGTCAGAGGTCAAACCAGGTCCTCTTCTATTATGATGCATACGCAGAGCCTCAGTGGATGTCTCTTCAGTTCTGTTGTTCTAGCCGAAGTCAGAAGAAAAATTTAGTATTTCAGTTCTTTAGATCATTAATGGGTTAACTTCTCACCATTTATATTTGGGGGAGGGAGGAGGGTTGTAAAACTTTTGAGTCCAACTAAATTGTTAGACAGCATTGTTTCTGTGACGCTAATCGTGCAATTATAACCTAATTTTGGAACTGCTTTGGGATACTCAGCTTTCACATGTGGGTTTTATTTTCTGAAACTGGCAGCTGATCACATATTAAAAGCGTTGCGGCAGCAGAATTTAGTCAAGCAGCTAAAGTGTGAAATAAAGGCCATCTGTGACCAAATGTGTTACACAAAAGCCTCGTGGAGCCAACTCGTTATCCTCTTAGCAGCTCTGATCCTGGGAAATACTATGTGCTCTTTATGAGACTGAGGAGATCACTGACCACAAAAGCATGCAGTGCTGATGGAACAGATGGCAGACATGATAGTCTGTGTATTAATCAACAGTCATTTATCTTTTACCTTTAAAGCATTTAGTCACGTTCTAAACTATAACTTTTAAAAAAAAATCTCTTTCTACCAGCATAGCCTGGGTTTAGGTCTCCCTGAAACTGACCATGAATTCAGGAATATTGACTTTGTTTTGTTTTTAGTTTAATTTTCGCAATATTTCTAATTGTAACTTTCATCAAAACATCCATTTTGCTGTCATTTTATATTTACGATCATTTGGTAATAATAGGCTTGTCTTTCCTTGGTGCTGAAACTTGATCCTTAGATTCTGTAAAAAAAAAATGCTTCTGCTCATAAAGAGTGATGGAGAAAATGTGATGTTGGGGAAAAATGAGAAGGAGGAAGAACATTTGATAATCATAATTAATATTGTTTCGTGTTTTCAACAATCATTTCTTTTCTTTAAATTGTGGAGCCTTAGTTGAACACGAAGCCACTTTCACGTGTCAATATGCATCTTATTAGTGTCATGATGTACAATCATGTTCAATATATTAGAATATAATTACAGAATTTATTATTTTAGCGACTCATTTCCCTTTGTTCTTTTTAAGAGTTAACTTTAATCTTTTAATTAGATTATTTAGAGCATATTCTAATATACTAAATGTATGTTTTGAAATTTCCTCATGTTTTGTTTTTTGTTGGAAAAATGAAATGAAATGTAAGGACTCGCATCTGAGTTTGAGATGCATAATTTATAATATGTAATTATTTGGTGAATGTTATGTTAACAACATAACTTTAATAAATAAACAAATATTTGAAGATTGTTACAGTTTTTCGTCTTTGGTTTCAGGGCAGAGATGGGTCCCAGATTGTGAGTTGAAAATCTAGCTACTGAAAAATAAAAGTATTATTTCTAGCTCAACCAGGATTTCTTGACCAAAGGTTGCTTCTGGCCGGCAACTGACGTTTTGGGAATGTTTTTATTTCTTAATGAGTTAGCTCCTTACTGCTTATTTAGCTTCTAAAACATTTTATAGTGCATTCAACATTGTTTGGCCTTCAGTTAAGTTTCTTTGTCAGTTGTGTCATATTTGTAGTCATTTTGCTGGAGCTATTCCACAAAATGTAATTTGTTCTGTGTTGATACAGTGGGGGGAATTTAATTCACATCCTCTTAAGTTTAAAGTATTTCTGCCTGTTTTCACAGGAGGAGACTCATCTCTCAGCGTTCTTCGCTAGAAACTCTAGAAGACATTGAGGAAAATGCTCCTTTACGCAGGTACAAGCATAAGTCCCCCACATTAACTCGAGAAATGCCTTCCGCTTTTTTCCTTTTCCTGTTCAACTGTTATATTTGTTTTGTATTTTAGATGCCGAACCCTATCGGGTTCACCCCGACCAAAGAGCTTCAAGAAGATCCACTTCATAAAGAACATGCGGCAACACGATATGCACAATGGAAGGTATGAAGTCAAACAGAGGCGTCCTCCAGTCAATGCAGAGTTTCTCACTGATTGATGGCAGGCTGCCCCGGTCAATGAAGTGCAGCTTGTTTTTTTCACATTACAGGCCCGGTCCATTCACAGCATGGTGCTGTGACTCTTAAACAAATAAAACCGGTTGTTCATTTATGTAATCCAATGAACTTTTTTTTAAAATTTTCACTTGATCACTGTTGAGTGTTATTTTAAATCACACAATATGTCTCACTGCTGGATGCCGAATCACATATTAGTATCACGGTTCTCATATGCATGTTTGGAGCACAGAAATCCCTCACATCAAACACATTCTGCTGATCTTCAAGCGACTACCGAATCATACTATTTTAGAGACTTTCAGTATTTAATTGCTGGTTAGATAGTCTCATGAAGATTTGAGATCTGGTTGAATGCTGGTCTTTCATCCAAATAGTTTATGTTCTATTTTTAGAGCATTGTTGTACAAAGGGAGCAATCTTGTCCACATCTTGTTAGAAAAGATGGTGACTTTGGTTGTATTTTAAAGATGAACTCATTCTTGTCCACTTATACTTAGTGTTAATTAATGTGCCAAAGAAGTTGGCAACTTGGTACTGGTGTTGTTTATGGACTGGATTTTATTTGATAGACTGACCTGATGTCAATGAGAAGTAATTCTTGAAGTAAGCATTTCACATGTTTTTAAACATTTTGGTCAGCATTTAATGAGAATAATAAGTCATTAGAAAAATGCATCATGTTTCTTTCTAATTACTGACTTGCCACATAAAGCCTTTAAGCAACAGTTTTGCTTCTCTGAAGATGTTTTCTCTTTTTTTTTGTTTATTTTTGTTACAGTCCTCATTTCCGACAATTTTCAGGGAAATGCTGTTTTGTTTAAACCATCTATTACTTGCATACAATGTAGTTAAAAAGCATTTTCTTCCAATTACAGGTTTTTGTTTTTGCTTTTTTTTCTCACTTATAAGTTTCAGCTTTTAGTATCAGAAGAAGATAACTTGAGTCCAATTCAGGTTGGGCTAATGTGGAAAACCAAACCTAATAACTGGTTGGTAGTGCTACCAATGTTTCTGTTTCACCAGAGGGCTAAAAGTTTGTCAGAAACTTTGAAAAATATTATTTATAAAGTGCACTTGAAGCAAGTCTTTTATCAGGGGGAACTGGCAGAACACTGCAGACCAAATACCAGTGACGGGTACAAAAAGATACATTTACTGAGCGACTGTGCAGGTCATTTAGAAATGTCCCGATCTGAACACCGTTTCAGTTCTAGGGATTGGATTGAGACTCACTGGAACCAATAGGCATCAAGTTCTTCATAACAATGCTTAGAGATACCCTTTGTATAAAGTACATTTTGGAAGAGATTCCAGAATATGGCACATCATGCTGTTAGAAGCCCTGTGTTGGGGTAGGAATAGTGTTATTTTTTTTCCAAAATAGGCTCATCTTTGTTTTTGAGTCTGTAGCATTTTCAGGTATAGCCATAAAACATCAAGGTTAAAATGAATTAACATTTTCTGTATTGCATACACTCAGCAGTAACTTTTTCATTTGATGTACTGTTTGTTCTTGAATTGTGTTTTAAGCAGCTTAATAACAGCATTTCTCTGACTATGTTGGGTATGGGGACTTGCTTACAACAAACCATTTTTCTTTTTTCATCTGGCTCATTGGGTCTGAAGATTTGTTGATTACTGTTAAACAGTAAAGTATTAAGTATTATTTCTCATTAGAAGTGAAATATTGAGAGCTAGTAGTGATGCAAAGCTTTTGCACACGTCACATACCAAAGTTTCACAACGAAGGTTTCCAATCTTCTCTTTACTCTGAAGTTTTACCTGCCATCTCTCTCCAACTTCAACCTGTGGATCTTCATCAGATAGATGCTCATTAGCTTGTTCACCATTTTCTTTTTCATAGGATAGTCCTTATCAGTGGCAGAAGATCCTTCTATAGTGTATTTTCTGTCCTGCCCTATCAAGATTGTAGCCAAGCAGGGTATGTATCAGACGGCATGCCGTACTTTTTATGACTCCGCCCACCCTGTGCTCCCTCTTTCCTTTTTTCCCCCCATACTTCTCCTTTGTCGACACGCTCTCCCTTCAAAGCTTGATTTTGGCCGATGCATTTTTTTTTCATCATGCTGGTGTCATAAATATCAAGTGGGCTGAAAAATGGCTTTGAGAGCTTAATTGTGTGCATACATGTGTAAATATTAATAGACTCGATAGCTTTTCTGCTTGTTGCCTTTGTTGCTTTTTGTCATAATTGCTCTGGTGGCTTGTGGGCACTCATCCTTCCCCCCCCACACACATTATTTTTGTCCATAGCTGGCTTTGCTGTCCCTCCTGTTTACCGTTCCTGTGGTAATAGCTCCTCTTAGATGTAGTCCTTTTAAGCCTGAAACAATAATACTGCATTATTAGTTAGCTTAATTCTAAGCCATGCTTTTTTTTTTGTTTTGTTTCTTCTCTACCAACTTTACAGATCTCCGCTGTATAGAAGAGCTGATTTCTAGCTAACACATTTCTGTTTTTAAAATTTAATATAAAGGGGTTCTGCCTGGTTTGCATAGAGATCAGCTGTATTGCAAAACTAGTTCTGACTCCTATCTGGTGACACGGTTTAGGGGAAGCAGAAAGGGAAACAGAGCAGGTAAACAACCGAGAATACAATGCACAGAAAGAAAAGCTCCACGCTGAGGTTTAGCGCAGAGCACAACAGGCTCAGAGTATTTGTGGAATGTCCTAAGCCAACCAGTCAGTGCAGGGTCAAAGGTTAATAAGCCCCCTGTGCTCTGTCAGTGTGCACATTTGGCTGCGTTTTGAGGCACACTGGCAGTTTTCAGTTAGACGTCTGCTGCTTGTTTTGTGCTGAACAGAATTGCATCAGACAACTCAGTTGAAACTGTTGATTTAGATTTAACACCAACCCATCTTCTCTGAATATTTGCTTTCATCTTGTGGTAAAAAATGAACTCCAAAAAGAGTTTTTCTGAAGATCAGCATGTCCTCACATTTTGTAATTAAGTTCTTACCATAAAATTTATTATTTTATTCACCCTTTCCGTTTAAGCTTGCATCTATGTATCATAGAAAAGCCATATTGATATCATCAATTTGTCCACTAGGTTTAGGGGTTTGAAAAGTCTGTTGTACTGACATCATTTCTGCTAGTTTAGAAAAAATATTTATGCTAACTGGACTTGTACCTTCCTCCCAGCCAGACTCAAAAAATATATATATTTTTGCTATTAAACAGTTGAAATTATTGCCTCTTAAAAGCATGTCTTTAAATATAGTTACTGAGGCTTTTGCAGGTAAACTTCTAAAGTTCTGGTTAAAAAAATCTACTGTTCTTGTGGTCGAAAGACAGACGGTGCTGGAAGAACAAGAGCTGTCTCTGGCTGTATGTGCATGGTAACATGAACTGCCCCTCCCCAACACTTTGCTGCACACTGTTGGTCAGCTGGCTGAAAAAGAGCTTCTAAACTTTTCCTTCTCTTTCAGCAACGAAACCATTTCAAAATCACCTGTTTACATGAACAGTCAATTAAATTATAGCTAAAATTACAGCCGTTAAACTACTTTGCTATATAATTTTAGCATTGCCTTTCTGCTAGTAGATCATGTTATACATTTTGATTTTAAATTTTTTAAGCTTTCTTTCTATCTAAGGAAGTCCAGACCATTTCACCAAGTCATTGACTTGGCCACAACTCTGTACTGGCAGAATTTACAAGGCCCTGCTTAGATGAGATAGGTTGCTTGTAACTGTCTGTATTTGGGGAAAATGATGGCAGAACAACATGCAAAACTGAACTGAACTGAGCACCTTAGATCAAGACTCTATCTGTTCTTATAAGAAAATGACGAATAAATAAAGATCAAGTTTTAAGTTGAGTTGAGGGGAGTCAAATATTTATGTCTAACGGGAGTATGAAACCACATTTTCTGCGTCATGTTTTCATGCTCTGGGTTGTTGGGCTGTGATGTTGGCTGTGGGCTGTGGTGGAAATGTAATCCTATGTAAAAGCCTTAAACTTGTTCAGATGTTGGCAATAAATGTTCTTACTGGTAAAGTTGAAGAAACTCAAATCTCCTGTAATTGGGGGTTGTGACCACTCTATATGTTAGAGTTTCTTTAGATTGTAAAGTGTTTATTGAAATATCTAATAGCTTGAGATTTTTATTACCTTTTTTGTGATTTCGCAACATGATGAGAACTGAAACCCTAACAAACAGATTACATAAAGCCTGAGATCCATGCATGTTGCTGAATAACTTTTCCTTCTCATTAATTCATTGTTTGTTCTCAGGTTAACAAAGGAAAAACTTTTCTGTTTTCTGTCTTTGCCATTTAAATGTTGTTCTTGCTTGTATCCATTCACTTTTTTCCACATTCTTTTTTTTAAATATTTGGTTAAAGCTTCCATGCTGCATTGGGCTCTCCTTTCCTGCGACGTGTCAACATTGTGCTTTTCCCTTCTTGTCTGCCTGATAACACAGTTTTTATTGCGACTGATTAGATGCCGTGTCGCCAAAACACAGGATTTATGTGTGTGCATATGGATACAGAGTTAAACAGAAAGCAAGACTGAACCAGGGGCGATAAGGGGTCAGAAGACAAACGGGACGTTGTTAGCACGTCTCTTTGGCTGTCGGAGTGCATTTGTGCTTCACATTAGCGAAAAATTAATTTGGCCGTAGGCATGGGCTGTTTGTTTGCTTTGGATACCAAAAGTAAGAAGGATTCATTGCGTATTGCTAGTTACGAAGCTATTTATTATTAGTTTGTAATCAAACAACATACTTGAAATAACAAAAAAATATACTTATTGAAAAAACGGCAGTTGCTTTTCTGTAAGTAGTTAATTATTTTAAGCCCAGCAAAAAAAAAAAAAAAAAAAATCTGTTCCATCGGCGTGTGGCCGTAAAACAAGTATTTACAAACATCGGTATGGGTATTGTGTGTCGTGCTCAATCTTTTTTCACAGAAATATTTAGCTTATTCAGCATGTGTATAGTCTCAACCTGCCCACACGTTGCCCCAGTGACACACATTTGGCTCTGCAGCCATCTGTTTTAGGACACACTCCCACATCAGTATGGCATCTCGGGCTTGGGTGAGGCAACAGCTGACAGAGTTTGGCTCAGTTTTCCCCTCCATCCTGCCTCCCCAGGGCACAATTTATTTAAGAGTGCTCCGAGAAGCTCCTGAAAACACGAGCCGTTAACAGAAACTAGGCCGGCCGATGAGCGCAGATCGATACCGGGTCTGTATGTGTAAAGCAGAACGTGAGTGTGTAAGGAAGATGAGACGGAACAGGGCTAAAGCAGGAGGGAGGGAGCGTGGGGGTTGGACGAAGGTGCAGCACGGCTTGCTTGGTTTGAGCTCTAAAACTCTTGTGCTCACTAGGGACATAAGGGCGGAAGGGCGTCAGCGTCACCCGTCAGGAGGCGTAAGTGCCAAGGAAATGGTGATTGGACTGGAGGGAGTGGAGTTGGGAGCAGATGGAAAGGTGAGAAACCAACAAAGATCTGCGAAGATCAAACTTGTCTTCTTGACTTGGTTTAGAAGGTATGCAATATTTTGAAGTATGTGCAAAAGCTTTCATACACCCTACATGTTATTGTTTTTTTTTCTTTTACATTTTGTCACCTTACAACCATAAACCTTAATAATTTGAGTCGGATCTTGGGTTATAGACCAACACAACATATTTTAAAATTGTGAAGTGGAAGGAAAATGATTCATGGTCTTTAAAAGAATGTTCACTGTAGCTTGCATCTGTATTCAACCCACTCCTAATAAAATCTACCTGACAGGACAACATTAGCCGCTCACTCCACAAACATGACCTTCAAGACAAAGCTGCTGTTGAAAGACTTATTAGCAGGAACTGTTTGTAGTCTGGCACAAGCCATATAGAGGACCCAACGAACATGTGGAAGAATAGACCAGAGTTAATTTTTTTCAGATTCATTCCATAAACTATTTATTGGGAAACCTAAAACTACTCATCACCACCATGTTTCTCTGTAGCAGTGGCACTCAAAGTCGATCATCGAGGGTCGGCATCTTCCATGTTTTAGTTCCCTCCCTGATTTAAAGTACCTGGATCAAATGAAGGCTCATTAGAAGGCCAAAGAAGAACATTGACATGCTGAAAAGGGAGAGAACTAAAGCATGCAGGATGCATGTTGCTATCAAGGACCAAGTTTGGGCTCGACTGCTCTATAGGGTGGCTGCATCATGGTGTGAAACTGCCTTTTCTTCAGAAGGTTGAGGGAAGCTTGTCTGAGTTTTTGGGTTGGTGAGTGGAGGAATACGTGTCCGAGGCTGTAAAAGACTTGAGACGGAGGCGAAAGTTAAACTTTTAGGAAAACTTCTGATAGCTGAGGTTAAAGGACTTCAAAGAGACGCTTGATGCCCTGCAGCCATTAGCTCCAACTCAGAATCTCTGGCACCGCTTAAAAAAATACATTTAAGACGATTTCCATTGAATATGGCTGAGTTTTTGCTATTTTACTCAGAAAAATGAGCAGAAATCTTCTTTCTCTAGATGAACAAAAGCCCAGAGCACTTAGAGCTGTAATTGCTGCTCATGTTAGTTCTTTGAAGTATTGACTCCGGGGAGCTCATCACAAATAAATGAAATACTTCTTCAGATGTATATTTTACTTGGTTAAACAAATATAAATCATGTATCCTTCTCTTAGGTCTATCACATGCACACAATTAAAAAGATAAAAAGTTATTTCAGTTTGTGGTTGTAAATAAACACAATGTGAAAATGTTTAGGGATGTTTCATATAGATATTTTAAATAAATGAACTAGCTACCCGGCCACACTGATGTAAAGCCGGGTGTAAATAGGATGAATGCATCTCAGGACAAACTGTAAATAAACCTTTTTGATACCGTATTATGTTGCATAATATGCATATGAATGTACATAATATCACATTTATGTATTATCAAAAAAGTGATGTGCAAAATATCGCTTAAATATTTTTCCATGCCATTTAAGCGATATGCACATTCAAAAATCCACTGGATCGGATTGTGGATCATAAACATCTAGTGTAGAAATCATAAAATAAGATTTTATCATGCGTGACATTTCAGGCACACTGCTGTTAGTCTGAAGAAGGTCTGAAGATGCTTAAAGTATCAATATGGGAGCTTGATCTGCTGTGCCTATCTATTTTCCTTATTTCTACGTTTCTGATGTTTTTTTTCCTCTACAGCATTGAAAAACAAATTTCTCTGGTGTAGAAATAGGCTGGGATGTCTGTAGTTTAGGATTCCACCTCAGAGACCTTTTGGTACTTTCTTACTCAGATAAACACTCTTTTGTTTGCAGACCGTTTCGTACACCCAGTTCCTGTATCCCACCAACGTTCTGGGCGGTCGAAGGAACACCATTGACTCCACCTCGTCCTTCTCTCAGTCTCGGAACGCGAGCCACCGCAGCCTCAGCCTGGGCAGAGCCAACAGCAACCAGAGCAGCTTGGACACAGGCAAGTGAACTTAGGCTCTTCTTAAAGGAAGCCGTTCACACGTAGATTCCGGCTTCAAGCTCACGTTGTGTTTGTTTGTTGGTCCTCGCTGCAGGGAACGACTTCGGAGACTTTCGCGAGTATGACCCCAACCTGCTGGATGACCCGCAGTGGCCCTGTGGAAAGCACAAGAGAGTGCTCATCTTTCCCTCTTACATGGTGAGACGATGCTGCGTCACTACAAGCAGCAGCAGCAGCAGCAGCAGCAACAACAGCCTCCGAGCGGGTTGGGAAGGCTGTTTTCATTCAAAACAAATAGGAAGAGCCTTGTCTCCGCTTCGACACGTAGCCTCAGTTCCACTGCGGTTATTTTTTGACCTTTTGTGCTCAGCATCCACCCCGTCTTCACCAGGAACAATAACACCGGGAAGATTTGTCTGCAGTTTATTCCTAAAAAAACAATTTAAAGCGTCAGATTTTTTTTTTTTTGGGGGGGGGGGATATTTTCAGACAATTTCTAATCATCAAGGTCAGTGATTCTGTTTTCTACCCAATGGAATGCAGTAAATGGAACAGTTTATCTCTACTATCGTTTAGCGGCTTTAAAAACTAGATCATCTTCGGTTTTTTTCTTATTAAAAGAGCGGATGTTTTATTGTGGAAAAGGGATTACAGGACTAAACTCCCTTCGCATATTTTCCTGCTTTGCATCATTTTTCTCTCTGACTTGCTGAATGAACAACAAGGATTGATATAATTATAATGTTAGTCAAGGCTACTCTCTGTTCCTTCAATAGTAAAAGCCAGCGTCCAACAACAATGGCTATTGTGTTTACTACTGGAATGGAACAAGAGCTTTCTTTGTTTCAAGAACATTGGGTACTTGGTAGACAGTGGAAAGCATGGCTGTGGTTCTTAATAGACATGAGATAAAAAAAGAACAGAAGAGATTGGGGGAGGACTGAATTATGTGTAAAGTAAATGGTTGCTGAAGAATATCTTGTGGTTTTTCAATTTTAGGCAAAAGATACTCACAGAAGTTATAGGAACTCAAAATCCTTATTTGTAAAAATAAATATATTAAAAATGTATATTTTCCTTTAACTATACAATTCTGCATTTAATTGTGTTTGTCTACAACGGAAATTTCCAATACCTAAGTTTGTGACTCTAACGTGACAAGATACTTTTGCACAACAATGCTCATTTTATCTAAGATTCAGCAGCTGTTGTAGCCTGTTGCTTCATTGATAAGATTTAGGAAAATCCTGGAAATAAAACAAGGTTCTTATCAACAAACAGAAACAGTCAACTGCTCATTGCTTCTCTCACATTACTAAAACATCAGTGTCCCAGATTGTCCTTTAAGTGTCCTGGATACAGCCAGCGATTCTTCATCGGTCCTTGAAATCCAACACTCACACGTGAGCATGTTGAGTTATCCACAAAGATCGCTGGGTGACACCGTCTCCGTTTCTTTTCTTTGGCCTTCCAGACCACGGTCATCGAATATGTAAAGCCCTTTGACCTGAAGAAGGACATGAACGAGACCTTCAAGGAGAAATTCCCCTACATTCGTCTCACTCTAAGCAAGATACGGAGGTAAAACAACCAGAATGTCAAGAATTTAAGTTTTCTTTTTGCATTTGAAGTTAAACTAGCATGATACGCATAGGATGAATTGAGTATTGGCGTTTTTATCCCCTTCTCTCCTTCAAACTTAAACTTTTTCACAGCTTGAAAAGAGAGATAAAAAAACTGGCCCAGGATGAATGCGGGTACGAGGAGCCGACTGTGGCCATGGCTTTCGTCTACTTCGAAAAACTTGTTCTTCAAGGCAAGCTGAACAAACAAAACCGCAAACTCTGTGCTGGAGCCTGCGTCCTCCTGGCAGCCAAGATCGGCGGTGATCTTAAGAAGCACGAGGTCAAGCTTCTTATCGACGTAGGTCTTCTCGTCCTCACAACCAGAAAACAAATGTTTGCAGTTGCAGTCATAAAGTCCACTGAGGTGATTGTTTTGTGCATTCAGTTGCATCACCAGTTGCAGGCTGGTTAATGAGAGAAAGCAAGTTAAAGCAGGAACTAACATGTACGGGCAGATGCAGCCGAGGGTAGAGCAAAAATTACTCACTTTGAGTTATTTGATGAAATAAGTCTAAAGGGGGTAAATGTAAGGATTTTCTCATAGAGCACAAGGAGAAAAGGAATGGAAACATCATCTGGTTTTCTACATTTTAAGGAAAATACTGATGGATGGATGTCAGCCAAGGTGTTTCTGAACATTCTCCAGCGTAGCAGAAGTGACCAGTTTGCTGCAAGACGTGCATTTGCAATTTCAATCTAACTAAGTAGTGCACAGACAGGGAGAGTTAAAAGTACAGGATTTAAGGATGTGTTTCGCATGTGAACATTTTTTTAATATGAAAGTTCCTGTTGATCTTTATCACATTTTGTCATTTTATGAACTAGATGACAGGTGCCGAACTTCAGTCATCGAGGGCAGACTGTGTCCTAGAACTGAATCTAATAATTAGGTCATCAGCAGGACTCTGAGAAAACTTGGTGCATTCAGCCACACTTTAAAGTTGCAGGACCAAACCCCCGGGGGTTTTGATTAGAAACCAAAGCTGCATGCCATCACAAAGTAGTGCATAATTGTTGAGTTGAATGCATTCATGGCTTTCAAAATTTTTACAAATAACATCTTTACAATACATTAGATTTTTTTTCTGCTAGTTGATTGAAAAAAAAAACTGGATAGACTATTAATAGAATGTGTTATACATGTCCGGGGTCTGAACTTTCAATGTTGTTGCATTTTTGATTCAATACAACCTTTTAATGGTTATTAAAACTGTTATTAACAGCTTTCTGGAATTAAAATGCAAAAATGTAGCTTGTCTTTGATTTTTAGAATTGTCTAAATAGTGCATGGGTTCCTTCTTGTGCGCATTATAACTTGTATCCAAATGTGTTAAGTTCTCAGATGTTTGTAAATTCATGATTGTCTTCATGAAGACAAATCAAATCAAATTTTATCCATATAGCACATTTCAGCAATAAGGGATTTCAGAATGTATTAAATCATAAAAACACAAAGTTATAAAACACACAGTCAACAATTGAAACATTAAATTTTTTTCCTGCCATTACACATCATATTGATTGTTTCATTGATTGTGTTTCCAAAGCAATTCTGAACAGGTGGGTTTTTAATCTATATTTAATCTAAGACAGTAGACGGGTCCATCATAAACTTGGAACGAGGACAACCGCAAACCTCCCACCTAAACCGACAAACTGGCAAGGACAACAATAATGAGAGACGCTGCCATAAAGGCCATGGTAACGCTGGAGGAGCTGCAGAGATCCACAACTTGAGTGTCCTCTCATGTCAATTCTCTCTGCAGAAACTGGAGGAGCGATTCCGGGTGAACCGCAGAGAGCTGATAGCGTTCGAGTTTCCTGTCTTGGTAGCACTGGAGTTCAACCTGCACCTGCCCGAACACGAGATCATGCCTCACTATAGACGTCTGCTGCAGACCTCTTAGCATTGGCAAACCATCAGGAGGACAGCAGCTGGGTTCTCCTGATCTGCCCCCCAACCCTCTAGGATTCATCCTTCTCCTCCTTGTGACCACTACAGATGAAACCCTTCTACTCTCTCAATTCACTATGATTCGCCAAAAAGACTCTCATTTTTATTTTTTGATATTTACTATCACTACACGGACTTCTTACCGGTTTGTATCTCATCTGCTTTACTTCAAGTACATTTTCTCTTGTTGATTAGGAGAACTTTTTTTTTATATTGTTTTGCTTCTTCATAAATCTCGTCTTACCTCTCCAGCTGCATTAAAATATCAAACAAAAGCCTTTTTTTTAAAAGCTGCTGTTTCTAGCAGGACTGTTATTCCTCGGGAGTGACTCATCTTTTTGCAAGTGTTTGTAATGAAAGTGCACTTTTTGGCATACCACAAGATTTTCTTACCCATCTCGGGAACTAACCCAGAAGAACAATAAGCTAAACGTGTGTAATTTAATTGGACCTTCGATCCTGTCAGAACACTTTCTAGCCAGAGAAACCTGCATGGACGTTTCTTAGTATTTGTACACGGGCAAAGAAGATGCGGCCTCCTTTCCGTTCAGATCGTTTTCTACCACTTAAATGTTTGCTACGGACTCCCTGAGGCCAGACACGCTTTTATCAGTGTCAGATTTCCTGTGCTCTATGTTAGAGTGTATTGCTGGCACATTTACGGTGCTTTGTTGCGGGAGCTGTTAACGCCTGCTAAAAATGCCATTAACCAGCAGACGGGGCTGGCAGTGGCATGCTGGACGTCGAGGGGTGGGGCAATCGTTACGATGCAAATATACCTTCTCTGCTGAAGTGTCCTTGAACAAGACACTGGGGTTCCTACAGGCTAAAAGAGCCGTTTGTTTTTAGCCCGCTGATGACCTCTGTGAGGAATCCGTATAAAACGAGGGCTCAGGCAGGAAGCGCGGAAAAGTCGGATCAAACATTTGCTTTAACTTGAATGTGTTGCTTTAAAACGTGAAATTTCTTAATCGTTTTTTTTTTTTTTTAAATCAACTTCAGCTGTGTAACAGTTACTTTTACTGGTCTGTTCTTAATTAGTCTTTAAAATGTCTCACGGAGAGGTCACTGCATTAGAAGTGTAAACTAAAATCTGCTATTTGGTGCTGCTATACAGATAAACGATGTTTTACGGTGTAGTGATCATAAAAGCGATTTTCATCAGAGAAAGATTGATTGTGCTGTTTTTAAGGTAAAAGAAAAATGCTTCTTTCTGTCTGCAAGCCCAAAGATATTGTTGTATGATGCACTCAGAGTACTCTGTGAGTAAGGACTCATGGGTGACATGCTTAGCCTCTTTATGTTTGTAAATAAAAAAATTCTTTGCTTGTTCAATCTGAACTAGACTCTTTTGTTTTGTGCTCATTTCACTGAATAAACTTCATGATTTTTTTTGTCAAGAATTATATGTAATTGAAACAATGAAATGCTGTCAAAATTGGTGAGCATCACTGGCAGGTTGTCAAACTATTTTAGAAATTATGGGATGTTCCATTCATTTCAATATGGCCCAAGATGATCACAAAAAGCTGACTGTTTCATGAACTATACCAAAAGACCATAGTCATAATGCCCTGAATGAACAGAATACAGGAAAGGCTGAATGCTTGAAATACCACAAAGTATGCAGAAATGGTTAAATTGCGAAAAAAAGTGGAGGAACAGCATTCACACTAGTTATCGTCATTAGTCTATTGCCATATGCATAAATAGAATATACACTTTGGTCTACTTACAAATTTTGTCTGGCAGAAAACTTGCATCAAGCCATGCTAAGATAAATCTTACTGCACATATTTATATAAACATGATGTATGTAGTGGTTCATGTTCACATCGTGTTCTTTGCAAACATACACCAAAACACTAGCAGTATTCTTAACCACAATGAAAGGAAGTTACAAAAAATGAAAGTTGTATATAATTTTGAACTGTATAAATCTGCATGGAGTTTGCATGTTGTCTCTGTACATGTGTGGGTTCTCCCTGGGTACTCTGACTTCCTCACATAGTCCCAAAATAAACATGTTAGCTTAGCTGGTCATTCTAAATGGCCCTTTAATCTTAATGTGCACATGTGTGGAAACCTTATTATGTGTTGCTCTCTACAGGTACAGAGCGTGGATGTATAATATGCCTTCCTCTTCACAATTATATATTACTTTATGAGGGTTCATAGAATCTTTTCAAAATAAATTTTGAAAAGATTGCAGAGAGATGGCAGGTTTTCAAAAAGTGTTGGAAGGTGTTGGAAACTGTTCAATGTTAAACGTTGGCCCATTTAAAGTTTAGGTAAAGCTTCAGCAAAATACTCAATTGCTTCTTTTTTTTCCTTCCAACATCCAGGAGCATCTGCTCTCCCACCCTCAGTGACTTTGTAATAGTATGAAGAGTTCAAATGTCAGGGAGTCAGGAATGTGCTAATCCATTTAGTGAATCCAAAAAAACCCTGAAAGATATAATTTTATCTGAAATTAGTAGGTAAGACGGAGATTCAACCTCACTTACATGCGTCTGTCTAGACGTTCTTTGAAGGTGGAAGAAAAAGATTTTGCAAAAGTACAGGGAGAGAAATGATAGCAGTGGACAAGTAAAAAAAGAGAACATTACTTGGAAATAAACAGAAAAGAAAAATGCATTTTACAAGGAGAGAAAGCATTGGGGGAAATTACTTGACCACAAAACTTAACAAATCTCCTGCAGCCAACGACATAGAAATCAAAACTAAACAAAAATATATTTTTAGAACACACACAAAAAAACTTAAATGTGGACTGACTATTGTTGTAAAACTACATGTAGGATAACTTGTGAAGGCAAAACCATATCTTTACTTATAGTTACATCCAGGAACCCAGTCAGGGCCACTGAAAACCACAACCTGAACTTTGTTCATTTAAAGCCTTGAGACGTGAAGATTTAAAGGAGTTTATCTTAATATGTCACAAATATTCTAAAATAGACGCATTCATTCATGTTTATCACATCCGTGTAACATTCTGACTGGATGTTTTTTTTTCCCAAGGAGACTTCCTGTTAAACCAGCTCCTGATCAGGTCGGTTTTCAGCTACAACAGTTACAATGTTGCCAAACTTCAAGGTGAACTGGTCCTAAACGTCTGTCCGCCAAACTGAAATGTTATTTTTTTTCCACATCTTTCTCAATCATACCTCTTCCAATGTGGTTCTGAATGAATGCTTATCAATCCCATGACAGAGGAATTTCTTCTTTTCTATTTTTTACATGAGCTCCTATTACTTATTAAAAGTTTTGTGACCTGCATTTGAAGCAGCATGAATCACCCTGAATCACCATCCTTTAGGTAAAACATGGTGGTGGTAGCATCATGACATGCAGATGCTTTTCTCCAGCAGCGACAGTGAAGGTGGTCAGATTCGGTGAGAAGACGCAAGGAGCTCAAAACAAGATTAAATATATAGGTTGAAGTACACTGGAGTGATCCAGATCAAAATGTTCTCATGTTTTAGAGTAAAGTCAAAGTCTAGACTAATCTGTGCCAGGATTAGAGTTTAAATACACTGAAGCTCTCATTTCTGTGAATATACTGATCTAATTTACAAAGAAGAAATACTGTCAATTTTAAGATGTGCAAAGCTGCTATAATGGGCGTAAACCATAATGTGGTTCTTTAAGGTAATCGCTCAGAGAAACCCATGCCTTATTTTCTTTCAACTTTATGCACTACTATGCATTGGTCTATCATCTAATTTTCAAATAGTACACTGACATTTGTGGCTGTGATGTAACAAATTGTAAAAAAAGAAGAAAAAGCACTTCAAGGCCTACTAATTTTAGTATAAGTTTTCATTATTTTTCTTATTAAAAACAAATCAAATCAGAAAATTAAACTAGCAAAAATAAACAGAATTGGAATTTTGTTTTAAAATATTTTCTCAGAAGCTTCTGTGTTCCTCTGAACAGCTTGGCACTTGGAATTCATTGCAAAAGAAAACGCTGGAATCAGGTGAGAGAACAGGAATCAGAACATGAACAACCAAATGTCAAAATGAGTTTGCTGTTTATATTTTTAAAAAAATAACTTTTTTAACTCTATGATCAACCAGCGAATAACATATTTTTATTTATAGATCTTCAGAGTTTGCGGGTGTTTTACCATTCGTTATTTAGAAAAACTTCAGTCATGAATTGGTTTCATCAGACATATTTATTTGGATTTTACTGGAAATGATTGCACCTGTTGTTCTGATGCAATCTGAGAGGTCAGTTTCTCACCAGGTGTGAGCTGTCCTCAGCCTCACACACATCCAACGTAAACACTGCAGTCACACCAGTCCTGGGCTGCCTTCAAAACAAACAAGCCGGACCCGATGGTGGACCAACACCATACATGGCTTAGTCCCACTCTATTGAGGGCCTAAATCCCCCTCACTGTCTCATAAAGGAGGCTATTGACAGACCTTCCTGAGTCCAGCTCACACATAAGTGACCCTCATTGTGAAAATATTTGCTCCAGGGTTGCGAGAAGTCCATCGCTCTTCATGCTAAATTAACAACATGCAGCTGAAATGGCATTTTTGAACCGTTCTTGTCACAATACAGTGACTCAGGAGTTTTTTGTGTTTTTTATATCTTGCACAGTATGTAAACATTGCTGCTGTTCATTAAAAAACAAAAACAAAAACGTAATTAGTTGATTTCTGGTTAAAATCCCCCACTATCATGCAGAAACTGAATTGATTTTCTGAAGCTAGTCTGAGTTCAGCAGGGGGTAAAGCACTGCAGGTGGACCTGAAAATCTGATCCGCTCACAAGGCGGCTACCTAATCCCTTTTGTTCCAAACCAAGGTTCAACTGAGCCCAGTGTAACTGAAAACCACTGACGCAAAGCAGACACTTTGAACACTTATTTATTGATAGATTTTGGAAGGAAATAACAAAAATATGTCTGCCTCCTTTGAAGGTGGGAGTAAAAACAACCTATATATGAGCCTAGAGCAGATGCTCTATAATGTATAAGAGGGTAAAATATAAAACTGGGGGGGGGGAATCCCATAAAATCATAAAACCTTGTTTACTTGTTTTCATTGTGTCTGGGATGTAATTGTTGTGAGAAAAATAATATTTGTTCAGTGCTTTGAGCTGATGTTAGGTTTATCAGTCAAACCTTATTAGTTAGGATTTCTATAAAGGTCCATTAGATGTCAACTCCATACTTTTAGCAGCCATCAACAGGCTTAACATTATTCTGTTTGGTTAATTGACCACTTGTATAAATACAACTAACTTAAATTAGTTGGTCTCCTGGAAAGGCCCAGCTTTTTAACACAGTCCTCCACCAGAACTGCTGGGACCATAATCTGGGCACAGAGACATTCCTTTACACTGTGTCAAAGTCAAATAAACAAAAAGCTTTTTGATTTTGATTTTAGTTTTTATATATTGTTAAAATCTTGAAAAAAAATGCATAAAAAAACATGCTTGTTTGTGAAATCTGATCCTTTAATAAGCAGATTTCTGTCAACTTTCAAGTTTATGAGGAAACTGGAAGTAAAAGTGAATTGTTGTGATAGAACAAACCTCATCCATTGACATCTGACTTTAGGAACTTTCTGCATATTTCCTCTGGGGGGCGCTATGTTCTGTATCTGTCTCCTGTTTTTGCTTTCTAGTCACACAAACGTTTCAGAAGATCAGACAAAGATCATTCAAATACAAATATTGAATGTATATAGAGGAAGACGGAGTACCTGAAGAGCTCACATATGCTCAACATGCCAACTCTACACAGGGACACCCCCAGGCCAGGGTTCTAACACACTGGCAATGCAACAGTGTTGTTGTTTGTGTCCAAGCAGCACACTGATGTTTCAGTGTCTCCCATTTCCCTGCAAAGGTTAGTTGCTGCTGGTGTCTTCTAAACCAATGTGGACAGATTATCCCCGCTGGTTAAAATGCGGTTGCTCCAACACGACAATAACTGAACTCATCACTCCAAACAGGCTTGGAGATCGTCTTCTGTGAGCCCTGATCACTTTAATAACCCATATTTAATAACCCATATTAAACTGAACTGCTATTTTTGCACTATACCACACCTCTGTTGCCTTCAATTCTTGAATTTTATTTTTGTTGCTTATCGTTTAAAAATCCTCTTCGTGTTCATGTAAGTACATAAGTTTAAGCAAAAGGGTCACTTCCTAACACTTTCATTTCTCACATGTCTGCAAAGCCTGCACTCCCCATGCTGTGCTTTTCTCTCCGCCTCTGCTCATAGTGTTTTTCATGCCTAACTGAACTAGAATAGCCTCCTCTGTTCAGTGTGTCTGAGCCTTGATGGAAGACAGGGAACAGGTCAGTCAAGAGAGAGTGGGGAGCCTCTCCCTTCTTACATAATAGCACTCTGGCAACCTGCACATTTTCTCCTGCAGACAGCGCCGCAGACCTGCGGAGGAAATTAATATTTTAATCTCTCAGTCACACTGAAAGGACAGTCCCGCTCCCACGGGGGGGGGAAGGAGGATAAATAAGTCATGAGCTTGCGGGGTTGTGTGACAACAGGGCTGAGCAGACATTCACAACAACAAATGCCGAGAGGAAGTGGACAGGTCTCAACTTGGCAGCAACTTTCGGATGGGATGTGAGCGACTCGACGGCCTGTCAAGATTTGGGGAAGCAATACCAGGGGCTGACCAGTTATCCTGGAGAACAATGGGTTTTGCTGCAGCTGATTATTTAGATATACATGTCTGCACACGAGCGACCTAAAAGCACTTGCTGCCCTGCAGAAAATTTAAGTAAAAGCACAGCCAGCCTCTCTTACAGTGAGAAAAAAAAATGAGGTCACTCCCACTAGCACTACTGAGAGATCATGCAGGCTCTTCTCAGTGAATGTGTTCAGGCGCCACACTGTGGTTAGACTCAACTATGTGAGTCAATATGTTCTGCATGCAGCAGGGAAAATAAGCTCACAACAGGTCAACTTCTGTCAAACTAAATGGTTTTAGTGGGGCTACACTTGTAAAATAAAAAAAAAAAAACCAAAGTAATACAAACATACAAAGATAGCAGAACAAGAGTTCATAAAATAAACACAAAACAGGCTTTGCATTGTTGTTGAGTAGTTTAATAAATGTTAAAAATGGTTAAAAACTAAAATATCCCATGTTTCACTACATCTGTTTTTTTCCCAATGTCAGACAGGATTCAACAACACAAAACAATAACCAAAATTCTATTTTTTTTGTTTTGTTTTGTTTTTTTCTTTTGCACATTCTGGTGTGCATAATAAGCTTTTTCTCTTATTATGCAAATTATTACTCCATCTTTACTATGCAATAAAAACAAGGAATGGTTTACTCTAGCAGAACACAAACAGCTACAATGTCAAGACATGTTGAGGTAAAGGTGGGAAATATAAACAATGTAAAGCTCTTATTGGTCACATTTCGCTTAAATTATCTGAAAACACTCATTTGTTTAAAGGGACCTCTAACCATTGGCTAGAAGAAATTCAAAATAATATACAGAAAAGCAACGCTAATAGTTAAAACAATAATTTAAAAGCAAATCTCAAAACTGCTGTAACTGCAATGACCATAGAACACATTTTAGTTAGTCCTGTTAGCTTTTTCCAGTTATAGATATATTTTTTATCCTCTTTCATTTATAATGCTACAAATGTTTTGTTCAGTAACCACAAAGCAAATCAGATACACACCAATCAGAACCGTTCAGTCTTACAGTCTTCAGAAAAAAAAGGACACTTCTATGTTGGCACAATTTAAAGTGAAATTTGTTGTTTTGAAATAAATAACACGTGGAAGGAAGACATGAAGCAGCATCTACGGGACCGGCTGCATGTACCTGGAAATTGTTTTTGTTTTTTTTTGTCGTCCCGATTATCTGATTTTTAAATACAAAAAAAAAAGAAAAATGAGTATGCATTTAAAAGAATTTATCCTCGTCAGTGGAAGTATTTCATGCATCACCAATCTGCCGTAGATGTCGATGTGTCTAAAAGCGTCACTGTTTGATTGCTACTAGCTGCTGAGGACCTGCGTTATGACAAAGCAAGGAGACGAGTTTTCCAGGTGTTGCAGGAAGAGTCACCGCTGTTTCTAGTTCCATTCGATAAATGTCTTATAATAGTTGTACAAATACTAAACTTTTTCATGACAGAAAAGAAACATTTCATATTTGATTAATCTGGTCTGGACATCTTTATGAAAACGGACCAGTTTTTCCCCTTTTGTTTCTTCTCAGAACTACCTGCTCCTCTCCATCAAAGTGTCTGTTCCTTGGTGTGTTGTTCCATCTGCAGATGCTAAAGCCTGTAGTGTGAAAAGGTCGACGACGACGACGATGATGACAAAGTAGAAGAGGAGGGCAGCAGTTTTTATTTTATATCTTTAGTCCTCTAGGGAGAAATCTACTTGTGCTTGTGGACTTGGCCTTCAGCGTTCCTCATTTCTGATATCATTCCTGAGTTAGATCCACGCATGGTAGCTGGGATGATGGAGAGTGTGTCAGTGGTTGCAGAAGCAGCTCGAGCTCCCACCCTCGAACAAGTCTCTCACAGGTAGTTAGTTAATTAGTTTGTTGTTCGCCGTCTCGACAAGCCGGCTAGTGATTGATGAGAGGCTCCCTTTCTGTGCCGGCGAGACGCCGGTTCGCAGCAAACACCTTCGCTTTGTTCGCCGACGGACCTTTGGAGAGGATCACAATGTAAGTGAATCGCCCAGGTCAAAACTGTCCAGGTAGGAAATGTACATACACCAGTCATAATCATTAATGAGCTACTAAATTAGAGCTCTCAATCGTTTTAAGCTGCTCTTTTGTTAGAGGGTGGAATGATCACTTCATGTACAAATTCAATGAGTTTGGTGCTTATGTTTGTGTATAATAGGGATTTACTCCAATTCACGCACGCGGTCAAAATTATACATCAACCTCCGCCACTGATTTCTCCTTGACCAAATGGGTTTTTTAATGAACAAGCTTCTGAAGCAGCTTTGTCTGCATATTATATGACATTTTCTAGATCCCAATCAGCAGAGTAAAAAACTTAAAAATATCAAGAATCTACACAGCATTCACACTAATGATAAGTGTATGAACACAATACAAAAACACAAAATCTTAGCAAGTATATTTTGTCTAGTTTCTACTAGAGTAAATATAGAAAAAGACAAAACTAACTCACAAGTAAGAGCTTGTTATACATTAACAATTCCTTAATATTGATTAAAAAATGTATTAGTTCCATTGGCAAATTATTTCACTTATAACATGGGGAAAATGTATTGTTTTTAGAACTAGCGCTTTATCAGTATTAAGGAATTATTTAAAATAAGCTTCTACATCTTACTGAAAAGTTGCTTTTAAGTTAATTATGGACTTATTTCAAGTATACTGCACTACACTAAAAATACTTTATATAATCTTGTGTTTTTGTTGTGCAGTATATTATATATTATATACATTACTAACCTATATAGCTTAGAAGAACTGGGAGGAAGACGAGGCCGTGCGTTGCCCCGAGCAACACGATGGCCAAGTACATCCTGAAGTAGAAGACCTGGAAGATCTGCGACTTGGACAACGCCAGGATTAAAATCCCCCCAAACTTTGTTAATGTGATCCCACTGAACACCTGTTGAGATTTAATAAAAATACAAAAATAGAATAAATTTAAGATAACACTAAAAACACAAGACAACAACATTTTGACAGAATTAACTTCCTGTTGTGCATTTAAAACTGCAGAGGCTTCAACTTACGGAGCTGCCCATATGAGCCAAGGCCTCTTCTGCCCGCTCCACTCTGTTCCTCTTCGTGCTGACGGAAAACGCTCGCACAATGTGAGTGCAGAACTCCACTGAGATTCCACAGCTCTGCATGTCCAGGAAAAGAAACATACAATTTAGAACAGAAGAAAGTCACACATCTGCTTTTTTCACCCTTTTGAACTGATTATCAGAGGTGACAGTAGGTCATCTGTAAACTCTAGTTTTCTTTCGGTCATTCTGACACGACTTGGCATCATAATTGTTCATGTGACATTCTCAGAACAAAGTGCATCAACTGAGAGGGTTTCACTTTATACACACTTACTGTACTGTACTGTCCCATGTCTTGGGGAAAAAAAACAAAAAAAAAAACTAGTGTTCTCCCATTGAGGCTCCTTAGAAAAATTGCTGAATTTTTGTTTTCTCTCACCATAACCAGGTTCACTAGAGACACCGCGTTGAGGCTGATGTCCCACAGCCACATGACGCCAAACATGTTGACCAGAATCATGGCGATGGTGATGCTGACCATCAGCGCCGAACACACCTCGAAGCCCAGCAGCACCGTAGTGACCAGAAATATGGCCCCCAGCGACACGCACAAATTCAGAGCCGTGTCGTGGGCAATGGTGAGGTACTGTTCGTAAAACACGTAGAAGACGCTGTAGAGAAGGAAAACATTAATAAGTGAGCACTTAGTGAATAGTACAAAAAAGATATAGTGTAGGATTCATAACAGTCAAGGCACAATTCAGTAGAAAGTTAGTTATATTTTACCACACAACTAAAAGATCGTCTCCACACCAGATTTTTAACTAAACTTCAGCCCTCAAATTAAGTAGAAGGGACATTGTGGTAATGTAAATGAACTCCAATGCAGAAGTTCTGGTCAAATATTGGCTCCTGGGTTTATCTATAACCTATATGTTCTCACTGACTCCCTTCAACTGTCACCATAAACCAGCAAAACCTCTGTCAATATCTAATGCCACTGCAAGAAAAAAAATTCCAAAAGATTCTTCTGAAACGTACAAGCCAGAATTATTGACACCCTCGGTAAATAACCTTGTATTTTATTTCTGTTACAAAGACAAACAAAAGATGGACATGTAGAAAAACAAGTCATGCCTACGGTTAAGTTTTGCGGAGGACTTGGTATCATGAATAAAAACGTATTATCCAAAAACAGAGCAGCTCATCAGCAGAATGTACCTGTAGGCAAAGACTTTGTGATCCATGGACTGACTGATATTCTTGGCCAGGATTCTGGCCATTTTCAAAGCATCAATGAAGTCTGGAGACTCCTTTAGGATGGTGTGGTACGTCATGAAGTAAGTTGCTCCGACGCCTGTGTTGTTGTGATCGACTGCTGTGGCATAAGCCGCATGTCCGCTGGAGAGGGTTAATGCAAGTTAAAGCGAAAGGATTTAAGGAAACATGAAGTGTTTTTTTTTTTGACAAATGCATGTGATCAATTACCCTTTTCCACACTTGGGGTTAGGATTGTCGGACAAGAACATGGGCAGAAAGCGCATGAAGTCTTCGCCTTCTGGTCTCTGCTTCCCACTCGGAGTCATGGGCCGACAGGATACACAGGATGAGTTCACAACTGGTGAATAGATTTAGAAACATGTTGATCTGTATTCAAAGGATTTGAGAATATAAAGTAAAGTCAAGAACAGATATTTCTATTTATACTTAAATGTGGAACCTGGAAAAAACAGAGACAAGAAAGGAGGGAAGGAAGAAGACAAAGAAAGAAATCAATAATGGAAAACAAAGAGCCAAAAAAAAGAAAGGCAAAGAAGAAAGGACCGAAAAGTTTATGTTTGCCTTCGAAATGTATTTTGCTGCTTTAAGAAATTTGACAAAAATCATTTTTCTACACAAAAAAACTGGCTAAAATGTTGCATGGCTTTTACATTCTGATCTCTGAATCCACTAGACATTAGTTTGATGTACAGTCACTGGATAATACCTGAGGCATTGCAGAAAGCTCCAGTGTTGTTGTAGAAACGGCAGCAGGTTGACTGAGGCTTCACCCAATCAAAGTAATCATCCAGCCAAGACGACGGCGTGTAGGCAATGGTTGAGCTGGGAGAAAATAAAAAGTGAAACTGGTTAGATGACGCAACAATTAAGACGAGACAAGCAGTTTGTGAAGTTCTTTAAAGCTGAACAGCTGACCGAATTAGTCCTACATACAGTATTTAAAGTTTTTACAATCTCGACTTACTAATTGCGGATAAGTGAGGCTATATAGATCTGCTGCACCAAAGAGTCGTTGTTACATCCCACTCCTCCACACACAGAATTTTGGCCCTCTGGGCTACTGTAGTTGTGTCCATCCTCCACTACAAAGTAAACCGGCGCTCCGGTGTGGAGGTACTCGCTCAGGTTCTTGAAGTAATCCAGAACATATGAGTCCTAAATGAAGAGACGAGATGTCAGAATAAACCGTTTATGATGGGTATAATAACTAAGGATGAGAGGAAATGGATTTATACTTGAGGAGACTGCAAAATCAATGCACCTTGAAAACAGTATCCCAAGCTTTAAACATCTCAAAGAGTTCAGTAAAAGCTATAGTGATAGGTAACTGATAGTCTAGGAGCTGCAGATCCACGGCTTAGTCTAAGGTCTTCTATAAAGAAGACAGGGCAAAATGTTTGGTCTCCAGATGTTCAAATCTGGTAGGGACATACACTGCAAAAGATCTGCAGCTGTAAATGTTCTGCAAAAATAGTCTCAGAAAGGCACAATGCAAATGGATGAAGATTTTCATTTGACTTTCATTTTGAAAGACATATTTAATTTTTGTTCCACTTTACAATTATGAACTTCTTTTAGTTGTTTTGTTTTAAAACCTCAGCAAAATACACTGAAAATTTAGTTTGCAACGTGACGAGATCCATCCATCCATCCATTGTCTCCCGCTTATCCGGAGTCGGGTCGCGGGGGCAGCAGCTTCAGAAGGGAGGCCCAGACTTCCCTCTCCCCAGCCACTTCTTCCAGCTCCTCTGGAGGAACCCCAAGGCGTTCCCAGGCCAGCCGAGAGACATAGTCCCTCCAGCGTGTCCTGGGTCTTCCTCGGGGCCTCCT
>CAEGAF010130257.1:0-11170 GCA_903067075.1 Micropoecilia bifurca
AATCTCTGCTAGAGATTTGTAGTTTGGTTTTCTTTAAGATTTTGATTTACAACTCTGATTGTTTTGTGGATTTTGTTTAATTTAGTACATTTTGTTGTCAGTCCCTACATGTTGATTATTGTTAATTTTTACCCCTTGTTTTTTTTTGTAAAAACCCAACAATAAATCCTAAATTGTTATAAACCTTACCACCCGGTTTCTTTAATGTTACTCCCCTTTCCCCTGGCAGAGCCGGGTCATAACACACCCATAGGAATGTAGCTAAAGTGAGACAGTCGAGAGGCATCCTGATCAGAAGCCGAGGGGCAAAGTGACCTGACGCAAAAGCTAGCTCAGTGTTTCAGGTTTTCTTTGACGAAAAGTTTAAGTTTACCATAAGAAAAAACGTATTCCTTCTCTCCTTTCCTCGTCACCGTGCTTATGCTGACCACCAACTGTTCAAATAATCATTCTCTCTATTGCCATCTTGTTTATGCGTCATTCCTCTCCACCCAATCGCCTTACCCACACCAATAATTGTGTGTTCTCAACCTCCGCTACCTTCAGCTAATTTAATGACAGACTGAAATAGAGTGACTCCCACCCCAGCTCTGAAACCCCCAGCCTTCTCCACAGACGTCGTGCTGAGTAGCAATCAGGAGTCTGAATAGACTCCTTTCCTCAGCAGACACACAACTGATTCCAAAGCTAATAGTCATTGTTTGAAGTAACACTGTTGCCCTGGCATTTGCTTAACCTTTTGTATTATGCACAAGACGGAGTCAATGCACAATCCCTGCTTAATTAATATCTTTCTATGCTCCTAGACCTCCACCACGCCCCCATCTTTTATTCCTCCCTCTGCTAACAGAAGGGAAAAAAAGGAGATGCCAAGTGTCACCTGTACATTTTGTGAGCTGTATGTATATTAGATAACCCTGATTTCTTTCTTTTAAATCAGTCTGAAAAAAGGTTTATTTTTTTGTAAACCATCTTTAATCACAATCATCATGTTTATATAAAAATACTATGTTTTTTATTGTTAACCTGTTTATATTGAAATCATTAAAAGATGTTTACTGCTATTGATTTTTTTAAAAACACAATTCTAGGAAAGTATTCACAAGACAAATCGATTAACCCACCAGTTGTATTGTTTAGTCTGTAGGAGAAGGGGCTTCCTGGAGAGAACCCACAAATTCACAAGTACAACATGCAAAATTCATGCAGAAAGACTCCAACCAGAGACTGGAACCCAAAAATGTATTCCTGCAAGGCAACGGTGTGAACAACTTTGACATACCTTATCAAGTTCATTTTGAAATAGTTAAAAAAAAAAATCTTCTAAGACTCTTTATTGAAATTTTCTGGATAGGATCCCTCTGGACCTAAGAGGTCCTTCATTTGACTCGTCTGTCTGCCGCCTTCTTCTCCGTGGTTCTCGCCGTTTCTCTGGGGGTCCGATGAAGTGGTCAGCAGCTGACAGGTCTTGCCGTGGCTGACAGAGTAAGCACAAAGCCGGTGAGTGTGAGAAATGCTGTGTGCCCATTTGTTGCACGTTGACTTAAGGTCCGTCGGCCCAGTGCTGCAGAGCATGGCAGGAACAAAGCCATCGGGACCCCGAATCGATGACGTCTCTCTCAGCCAGGCTCTTCTCTCACCTGCCTCACTGCAGTCTCCCTCTTTAAGACCTCTTCCTACCCTTTGTTGCCTCTTGGTTGGTGTTTCTATGTTACATAGCTGTGTCGAATGAATCCATTTTGATATAAAAGATTTCTAATATCAGATGAAGCTGATAGTAAGATTCTTCAACCTGCTGTCACATTGATGGAAAAAGATTAAGTTGAGCGCGATAAGAGTTAAAGATTCTTTTTAGGCAGCTAAAATAAAGCATAATGTTGAATGTTAAAGGTTCTCGAAGTTTTACAAACATAATAAGATAGCTTAAATGGATGATGTTTTGTATTTTACAGGTACATATTACTATTTTAAAGCATAATCAAGTAACTTTATTGCCTTCAGTTGTTACAAAAATCCTGCATTCATCAAATATAACTTTGACTTCACAATTTTCCACCTTTAAATTGGCCTCTGTCTCTGTCAGTAATTATACCAGAGTATAATACTAGAAAAAACTCACAAGAGAAATTAAAATGAATACATCTTTGTCTAAATTTAAAAAAAGAGAACATTTTGCGTGATATATATAAGTTAAATCACCAAATGGCAAAGAATAAAGGGATTATTAATCAATAAGAATTCATAACCATTTGAAGCAACACAAACTGATTTCTGTCTTCTATTACTATTTACTACTTCAATCAGAACCTTCTTTGAAATGAATAAAACCCAGAAAACAACCAAAAAACATATTACCAGAAACCGAAAAGAACGTAGACAGCAAACGAATGATTAATACATGTTTGTTAAACAACTCTAAAGTACTCTGCTGGATTTTATTTTCACGGCTATATTAATCAAGAAAAATTGAATGTGTTAACTTTTTGAGGTGCTAAAAGTACCCATGTAAGATTTTTAGGAGATTTTCTAAAGACCGAACTCTCCATTTAGGGAACTTTCACTTTAAAGTACAAAACCGTGCTTTATGACTTTCCTATGATAGTGAGTATTCTTAAAATGTGTTGAAATGTCTTTGGATTTGTTGTCTACACCATAGACCAGAGCCAGTCAGCTTTTAGGCGTGTCTCAGGTCCAATACACCTAAATAAGATAATTGAATGACCTCCACTGTGTGCAGTCAGGTTCTCCTGAGTTCTAACAACCTGATTATTTGACTCAGTTGAGTGAGTGAGTTGAAGCAGAGGCGCATTTAAGAGTTGCAGCACAGTGGCCCTCAGGACCCCAATACGGAATTTGATCAGGTTTAAGAGGAGTAGAGTAGATTAACTTTGAGATTTACGATATCTATCCCAAAGTGGACATTTGTGATATCTTAAGTATATTCTTTGAAATATTTTTAGATTTTTAAAAACTTTTTACATATAACACTTCAGAAGAACACATCTTCCAAAGTCTTCCAAAATACAAGCCAAGTAATTTTTTTTAGCACATTTCAGCACTGGGGGAGTTTAAAGTGTTTCACACCATAACCAACAACCAGTAAAAAATCATGGTTTTACAAGCCATAATCAAGGCTTGTAAACAAGCCATTATCATTAGATTTTGTCAAATGCCATGATCAGTTAATCAAAGGCAAAATAGACTTTGATAACTTAAAACCCTTAACAGAGTTTAGGGTTTTAGGATTTGAGGACCAGAAGACCTGGTTGGTGTGGATGGCTGGTATAATGACAATAGGTCTGCAATGCAATTTGGTGCTGAGCCATTCAGTGAATTAATTCATCATGGAGCCTAAAGAACACAGCAGGCAGGCCCAAATGATCTCCTTCAAAAAGTTTGAAGCCCTAAAACTGCTTACTTTATTGCACCACCTTTTTGCATTAAGACAAGAGTTTATTTTAATCAACAAGTATTCTTGTCATACATTAGTAAATGGAAACAGGCCATTCTAAACACTACAACACAAATAGAAGATTCTACTATAATCAACTGCTTTTTTTGGCTACCACACTTAAAGCACAAATTAAAAAACATACATGTCTAATTATTCAGACAATAACACAATGACCTACTTGGCTTTAATGCCTGCACATCCCTGTGTTGCCCATCAGTGTTACTATAAGGCCTGCGTTTTTCTCGACCTCACAGTTCGTCTGGAGTTACCAGTAGTGGATTTAAATCAGGCTTGACCAGCTGAGAGTGTGTGTATCTGTATGCGCACTCTGCTCTTCACAGCATTTGTATCTAAATTAAATTGTCTTTATCTCCTCCAGTAAAAAAGGGAGAAAAGGAAAGGACAGGAAGGGCTAGGGAGTTGGGGTGAAAATTAATTTGTTAGATCAAAAAAAAATATTTAATTTTCCTGCACATCAAACAAACTTTGTCTTCAGACAGGGTGTACTGAGGCGGGTCCGCCTTTCTCCCTTTTCTTCCTCCTCTCTTTCTTCATCTGCTTCCTCTTCTTTTCTTTAATTAAAAAGCATCCTATTATTACAGCAGATGAAAAGGAAACATCTATTCAAACAGTACAGTCGTACCGGACTACCACTAATCTTTTGGTAATTATTTTTTAATTGAATCTTTTGAACACAAAAGCCCTGCGAGCAGATGCTTGCATTACTGTGGTCCCACATCACGCACCACGCCATGTATACGAGATGATGCCTGCCTCACCGCGAGCTGCCAGCGGGACTTCATGGAGAAGAGAGGGAGGGAAGTTGAGACAGAGAGAAAGAAAGCAATGACAAATGGGGTGGCAGGAAAGGAGGGGATGCGATTGGACGGAAAGTTATGGATACTGAGTAGCTCAGCAGCTCTTAAGAGGACTGAACATGAAGCGGGTTTGTGGTTCATGTTCACAGGAATACTTTCTGCTGACACACGTACTTAGAGGTAAACGGGGGGGGGGGGGTCACGAAGCTTGAGGGTGAACCACACCTCTGCCACTTTTTCACAAAATCCCTCACTTGGCTCTCACCTGGCCGCCTGAAAACTTCTTTAGCATCTGCAGGAAGCTGATTCCAAGCACATAATGATTGGTCTTAGCAGAAATGGAAAGGGGGGATACTTACTTAAAAAGAAAACCCCCCATGAAAAGATGAACCCATGCTAAACTTTTCAGCATTTTGGCTCTCAGAAAGGACCTTAAAAACACCTTATTACCACAGCGCTCCTGATTTCACTGACATTTGATACGCTTCTGCCTCTGAGTGAGCGATTCAAAATGATGTGTGTAGCGTTCTCCCTCGGAGAAGCCTCAGAAGAGCTTAAAAGACACGTAGAGGAGGATGCAAAGAGGGACTTAAAGAGCAGGCAAATAAGAGCGGCTTGGAAAAAAGACATCTTTAGCTGGGCTTTATGCAGCAATATATTGGCTCTTAATCATGTCGAGTACCCGTCAGAGCTCGCCAAAGCAGGTTAAATCACATTACTCGTGCATGCAACGTGTTTGCCTTTGCGTGTGTGTGTGTGTGTGTAATGTGTGTTTTTCCTTGCTTTTATGGCTGTGTAGCTGTGTCTACAAAAGGCAAAATATTTGAGTAATGAAGGCATAAGCCATACATTTAAATTCGCCTTGGACCTACAGAGATCAAGCATCTTTGAGTAAGAAATCCAAAATGCTTCAAGAAAAAGTCCAGTAGAAAACAAGTAGCAGCAGAAAAGCTTGATGGTTTCTTACGTGGTTTTTGCTCTTTCTTTGCTTACAGGTAGTTCATGTAACATTTTTGTTTATGTTTTAAATCACATTTTTAAATCATGTTTTATTTATTGTAAATATTTTTCAATTATTAATTTTTTTATTACTCAATAATTAAGTTTTACATGTAAACACATGATTTATCAAATAATTTATGGACTATTAAAAATTTCTCTGGCCTAATTGTAAAGACTAAATAATGTTTAAATAATGTGATTTAGACAATTTAATTTTCTTAGGTTTGCATTCATGTTAAAAACTGCTCTTTAGTTATGTTATGTTGCATAGTTTGATGTGGTTTTACACTTGTGAAGCACCTTTGAGTACATAGAAAAGTGCTATAAAAATAACACGTACTATCTATGAAGTTCTAAGAAACTTCATTGGACTGTAATGTGTCACATCATACACTGACACCTACTTGGGCAGCCAGTGGAAGAGAACAAAACTGTCACAGATATTTTTGCGGATAGACAGATTTAAATTCTCATTACCATGGTGATATCTCAACGTTTTTTTTCTATAGTGTATAGTATATATATAGTTTCTATAGTATAACGCGGCTGTTATACTTACAAAGTAGCTAAAAAAAAAGGACTCAACAGTGCCAGATAGAATCCAGATACCTGGATTCTGTTTCCTTTCTTCTTTTTGGGAAGAATTTGAAAATTAAAGTGGAAATCATACATTTATTTGTACTGATATATTTAATTCCAATTTTTTTTATTAAGGACTATCTTTTTATGCGGAAAGATGATTTCGAGAACAATTGTATTTTTAATTTGCCAAAACAAAAATTAAATAAACCTTGTATACCAGGGTTGATTTACTTGTCCACAAAAAACACACACTTTGTGCCATGTGTTGATTAACATAAATATAGTTCAGTAATTCACCAGATCAATGCATTTGGAGTTGAAATAGAAATCACAACCTGAGAGGAGTGTGTGTGGTGAGCAGGTATGACGTTTCCTCCATCCCTGCTCCTCACCTCCTTACTTTGGCATTTCAATGTTACTGGAGTGAATGCATGCTTTCAAAGAGTGTTTGTGAACTGTGCGCGTGAAGGTTTGTGTGTTTGTTAGTTGTAGCTTAAGTACCGTAGGTGCTCAGACATTAGAAAGGGAAAGAAAGCCTTTTTTCCTGTTCGTCTGAGTGCAGCTTTGCCAGCTTCAGTGCCCTCAGCCATGGGCACAAAGACAACAGTGACAACCCATTCATTTCCCTGACAAGCTGCTGCTTGCGGGAGGATAGGTGATGTCTCTCAAGGTTATTTATGGCGTTGTTGATCTCTCATTCTCTGTTTCGACACAACCCCCTCCCCCTTATCCCTCTCCATAGCACTTTACCAGCAACAAACCTTCTCTTTTTTATGGCCACTTTTCCTCACTTCACCTTGTCTTTTCCTTGGCTTGATCATTGTGACGTGTGAGGATTTGACTTCTTAATGGTAAGATGGATATCGAATTGGCCGCAACATATGGAAAGACAGGAATTAAGGAACCAAGTTTCAATTAAAAAAATGTTGTCTGAATTGTTCCTCTAATAATATATAATCCTCTGAGCTTTGGGTACAACTACACCTTGAGGCCTGAAATGGAGTGATCTAAGGTAAACGGCCCTCAAATATCCAGATGCAACATTTCTCTAATATCGACGATGCTTTAGAAAAAAAGAACTAAAATGCAGCTTATGCCACTGTTTATTATTATTATTATTATAAATGTAAATTTTCTCTTTTGGCCTTTTAATTTTGAAGTTCCACTCTATGCACTTCCCTACCTTTGTTCAGTTTATTCAAATTCTGCATGTCTTTGAGCCCTTGGGGAAGGCTCAGTGATCCAGGACATAAAAATAGTCTTTAAATAATATAAGTGATGGTAAAGTATGTAATCAGTTTCTTGTTTCCAACTCATTGTTGGTACCCAGGCTTTATGGAGCAAAATTGAAGACATTTCTCAGTTATGATCTGAAGCCTGCTAAGGTGGAAGTGGGTTTTCCTATGTGTGTGTTTCCATTTGAAATGGCTGCTCTGTCAGAGAATAAGTTGACGGGTCAGAAATAGATGACTCCAGCACTATTAAACAAATTCACAGTAAAGAGAAAAAGTCACAGGCTCCTTTTTTCACAGAAAATGTCTTCAATTCATTTCAATTTCCTGCAGGGCCTCGGCGACTTCAGAGAACAAGTAATCTGTTGAAGAACTCCATTTAGCCTCGCAGTTACATCTTAACCCCAAAACCAGATATTTAATAAATACGGCTCTACTGGCTGTGAGGGACGCAGCCTGCCGAGTTTATTTAATTTGAGAAAAGCCTGGGTGTAACATATTGCAACTCCTCCCCCTTTGACACCGAACCCTCGCCTTAAGTGGCGCTCCACACAAGTAACAGGACTACTTACATCACAAAATGGACGTTAAATGCAAACAGGCATAACTGGGGACAAATCGTTCTCCTGCTCCCCCGCTTTTTTCCAGTTTCTGCTTTTTTTGGAAAAAAGAGTTTGGGGCCTTTTTACTTCAAATTTCACACTGAATATCATTGTGCTTGGATAAAAACGAGCAGAGAAATGAGGAGAAAGGGACACAGTCAGGCAAGCTGAGGATGGAAGAGAAAAGAGAAAAATCAATAGTGAGGATGTAGCTTGAGGGTTTCCATATTACATTTTGCATAGACGTCAGCTGTAATTTGCCTTTGATCTCAGTCCCAAGATGACTCACTGAAGCCATCTTCCACAGCCAATTGAGGGTGTAAGGAGGGGAGCAAAGAAAAGATGTGAGGGGTGGGTGGGTGGAAGACGTGGGTGGAGGTTTAAGGAAGGAGAGAAAGGTAGGGCAAGGATGAGAGTTGGTCTTGGGAGAGATGGGTAGAGTAGACCACAGGGCCTGGATGCCAGGACAAGGCTTATGCATCCTGCTGAGATGCATTTATCGTTGCAGACTGAATATAAAACTGATTTTTTTTCCCGTTTCACATACAGCAACAATAAATACTCCCTTTTCAGTAAATACATAAAATACAACGTACAAATGTTATAAACTAACTTTTATTGCCAAACTTTGCTTTGTAACATGGACAACTTTAATCAGTCAGTTTGGTTTCCATAAGTCATAAACCTTTCAGTTTGCGGCAGATTGTGTGTGCAGATTTGATAATATTTTTAATAATATCAAACTCCATAAATCAGTATTTTATTGAAAAGTTTATTTTCTCCAGTAACTCACCAGGTGAAACTTGTTTAGACTAACAACAGGCTGTTTTCTATGTCATAATGTTATGCCTGATTAGTGTATACCTGCAGATTCATAATACCAAAACTCTGCCAGGTCAAGGTCCCTTCTCCTTTTATATTTATATGCAAAAATACAATGCATACATTTCTTGAGAACAGTTTGTATTGAACTGTGAGGACTGGTAACATGCAATGGTCACACAATTGAAACACTATAAGACATGTGGACTTCAAAGATTACACAAACTTTTTCTGCAACTTTCCAACACTGTAGATAAGTTATATGATAATCTTAAGAGCTTGAAAGACTACAATGAAGAGTTTATGGTGAAATGTATTGCCACTGGCAATTAAAAATCACCCTGGGTGTTGCAATGGTGTGCAATAATGTCTGAAGACATAAAAGTTATTAATAGACACGACCGTCTTTGAGAGAAAAGCGGAGGATTTGTCTGTTCCCAATACCATTGTTTCCCCAAATGTTCTGCAGACTTATGATCTAGAGAGAAATGTTTCTGCATTTGCTTACCATCTCTAAATATTTTTGGGAGTCTCTTGATTTTTTTGTTTACTACCATCATTGGCATCATCATAATGACCATGATTTCTTTTTTCAGCTCTTCAGTTTTCTTCTAATGTGAGTCTTAAGTAACTTTGTTATGTTTACCTGTTTGTAAATTATACCAGTGGTGTAAAATATTCTTTTTTTAAATAATGATTTTGACTGTTGACCTAAATTTATAGTGTTCTGTACCATTTAAAACGGACTTGTTGCAAATTTAACCTAGATTTTTTAAAAATGAAAAACAGATGATTGATCAGTTTTAACATTAATTCACTTTTAGTAGAATTCTTGTTAAGAGTTCCTCACAGTGTTTCAGATTGTGGCAGCATCTCTTGTCTGAAGCCCTCTTCAGGTGATTCTCTGTCAGATTTAGCTCAGGACTCTCGGTAGGCCATTACAAAACGTTACATTTCTTAAGGTGAATTTATTCTTTTGAGCTTTCCGATGTGTGTTTGGGCTCACAAGTGTAGAGTTTCTTTCAGATTCGTCAGATGTCCTATAAATGTTGGCAGGTGTGAACTCGACCAGACTGGAGGCTGAAAATAAATCCAAAGTTGTAGTTTTCATACTTATGCAACTAGGTTACAGTAACATTTTATCTTTTTATATTTCCCCACAAATTATTTTGCAGCTGAATTAAACTTTAAGTATGTTTGAAATGTATAATCTATGTACTTTATATCACAAAAGTACCCTGACACAAACAACAGGGTTGGCCATACTTTCTACTTCCTATATGTCGTCCACTCTACATGGGATCACTGTCATGTTGCAAAATATATCAAAGACGTCTTACAGTTTTAGCTTCCATGCAGTCAAACACTGTTTAAGGAATAGGTTTAACCTTTTTTAAAGCACTTTGGAACAAAATACACAGAAATGTACAAAATGTTCAGCAGACCTAATCCTTCAGTGTCTGACATACACCATTTGAGAAATAAACAGACTTAACTGCTAAGAAAATGCATGCAGCACCAGCAAGTTTCCACCTATGTTGCATTTCTGTCATATTTAGGTCCTGACTTGCCAGCCATGCTGAAGCTTACTTTTGTTCTCATGCTAACACCCAATTTCTTGGTGTGGGCGGCAAAATTTGATATTATTTGAGGCTTATTCATAATCGTCCAGAAGGTAGATGTTACACACTTCTTCTGCGGTGGCCTAATAGGCATGTAACTTTATAGGCAAACATGTGAAGTGGTATCCCTCCAGTGACTGGGTGTTTGCAGAGAGTGCCAGGCATTCCCTGAAGATGAAAGACTTGTCAGATGACACTGTCTAGCTCTACTTGGATGCTAATGAGAACCAGACCTTCAGTAGAGGCTAAAGGTCCAACGTCCTGTTCCTAAGCACAGCAATAGAGCTAAATTGTCTGCAAATAGAGTATTTTAGAAATAGAAACACTGATCCTTCTGTACCTTGGCATCATCTCCCATAGAAATGGACACCTCATCCAAACCTAACCAGGAGCGCACTGGGGATTATTGCAATTATTACACTTCATAAATTCCCTCCTATCTCATGATTGATGAATTTCCACCCTTGCCTCGAATAGTGTGATGGATCACTTTCAGAAATTTGGTTTCTTTTCCCGACAACTCGACTCTAAATGATACTTTTCATCTGAAGTCCATTTGGCTGTCGGCCTTCTCCACTGAGCCCGAATTAGCATTCAGCCTCAGTAATCTACCCCCTCGTCTCCCATGGCCCTGTCCACAATCCCTAATGATGAAATGAATTACACCATCTATTGTCAGAGTGCTTTAATCATATTAGCTTCTGTTAAAATGACAGAGCATTGTTCAGGGGACCAGACACGAGAATACACATCTAAGGTACAATGGACCTCGGATCTCTCGGTGAATTACATTAATTCTAAATAACGACACATTAAGCTGCCTGTCCAGACGAGGTAGTAAAAGAGATTTGACTGGGATGGCGTTTGCACCTTCATCATTGCTCCTAATGAGGAATACTGACAGTTATTCACTGGCTGGGCAAAAGGATCTTTTCTTTTTCTTTTCTAACTTGAATACAGGTTTAATATGTCCCTGTCTCACCTCAAGGTTGATATTTAGGACAATTATTTCATACGTGTACTTTATATACACGTA
>CAEGAF010130258.1:0-16560 GCA_903067075.1 Micropoecilia bifurca
GGCGTTCCGGGCGAGAGGCAGGGTACGTCCTGGACAGGTCGCCAGTCTGTCGCAGGACAACACAGAGACACACAGGATAAACAACCATGCACACACACACTCACACCTAGGGGCAATTTAGACAGACCAATCAACCTGACAGTCATGTTTTTGGACTGTGGGAGGAAACCGGAGAACCCGGAGAAAACCCACGCATGCACAGGGAGAGCATGCAAACTCCATGCAGAAAGGCCAGGGCCAGGAATCGAACCCAGAACCTTCTTGCTGCAAGGCGGCAGCTCTACCAACTGCGCCACTGTGCAGCCCAAAACAAAACCAAAAAAGCAAAAAAACAAGACACCCACGCCACTGAATATGGTATCTGTGCTATTCGTCATGATATTGGATTGATAAGAATCACATAATGATTTCTTAATTATTGTGCAACCCCTGTTCAGATCAGTGCCAATAGGTATTTATTAAACATGTTGCAGTATGGCAACAAAGAGAATGCTGTGACAGTAGCTTTAATATCTCCCTGATTACCTTGGATTAAGAGTTTGGGGTACTGTGGTTTATGTGTACGCCAATGTGGCTGTAATTTCTTGACTATAAGCCGTGACTTTTTTTAAACAAGATTTGAACACTGCAATGTGGCTAACATACAGTTTTTTTTACCAATGGGTTTCAAAAGGCTGAACTGCTGGAAGTGAAGAGGACAAAAAAAAGCCCAAGAGTGAATTTGCCTTGAGACCAAAGTGACAACGAAAGAGAGACTGAAGAAGTGTGTGCATGTGTGTGTGTGTGTGTGTGTGTGTGTGAGGCTGTTCAATTCTGACACAGAAAAAGATAACTAGTGTGCAGAAAAACGAAGAAAATAGCGATCAATAACTTTTCCTGGCAGGCTACTGTATTTTTTTAAGTAGCCGTGTTACAGGCACTGTTCAGAAAAAGCATTTATATTTTCTGTATGAAAAACCCTCATTTTTTAAGAGAAGTTTGTAAAATCATTTACTTTGATATTATTTTCTGACTTATGGAGTGAAAAGAGCGTTCTCAAGAAAGTATATTATTTAGTTTTATATTTTTTAGTTTACAAAATAAAATGTCAAATCTATAGAGTACAGAAAAGTCATATCTAATTTAATTTAATCTAGTTGCACAATAAAAATATGAACAATATCTCAAGCAATGTGTTGAAACTTAAAGTCATTATTCTTCATCAAGCATGGCAGGGACAAAACCAGTTCTTAAGTTTGTGTTTTCTACATATAAATGTGGAATGGAGAGGTGCCAAATATAAAAATTAAAATAATAAAAAAAGTGTCATGCAATCAGCAACATCGTGCATGAATACATACTATAAAGAGAGCTGAAGAAATTCAATCTGTTCTTATTTTTTTTTGCTCTCTCTCCTCTGTTTGAGCTGCATATTCTTTCACTGTGTATTAGTATGAGGAGTTGTTTTTGAGTGTAAGTATACATTTCCAAGCCTAACCTGCTCCTTTGACAGTGATAAGATTCCCACAGTGTGTAAATTGAATGCAGCCCCTGCTGAGGGCGGAGCTGGATTTGTATGAAGTGCTGGTGAACAACCACCTCAGGACAGTTGCATCTGATCTGGAGATATGAAAATAATTATCCATCAACTGAGAGGCTGGCTATGGCAGCGCTGTTGTCATTTACATACGGTAATTAGGCCAGGCAGCTGTTGGTGCCGCCATCACAAACCTGGCGTCCAAGTCAGCCCTTGGAATCAGGTAAGAAAAATATTACCTAGTTTCAATGCTGTTAGCACTTTTCTTTAAAAGAAAAATAAAATAAAACAGGGCTTCTTGTTGAGAATTAACAGCTGATAGTGGCTTTTTTATATTGGCAATGCTTTTTTATTTTTGAAATTATTTGTTTTGCAGCATGTGAAGGTGTTAATGTAATACACACCTGGTGAGATCTAGGTATGACAACTTCAAGAACCACACAACAGTTTCTCTTTGGCATAATAAACTAAATTATTTTTACCTTTTCTAACTTTTGCCCAAGAATCTTTCCTTAACCCACTTCTATACACCAGGTTTCATAAAAGCCCACAAACTAATTTCAAATTGGTGACCAGACACACTCCCTGATACATGTAATATGCCCAGTATTCTTGCCCTTGATTCAGCCACATTTATACAAGAGCCAGCGATATAAAGCTCTATCGCTTCTCTGCATGTTAGCAGCCTGAGTTCAAGCTTTCTCAGCCCAAAATGGCAAGGGATCTCACTATCTTTTCAAAGCCAAGGTCAGACATCTCGGTTTTATTACAGAGGTAAACCTGGCCTTCATAAATACTTCATATAAGGCTTTCTGGAGAAAAAAGTGAGCAAAAGAATCTGAAAAAAAGGCAAGTTAAGTGAAGATAGAAGTACATTTGGAGGAAAATGAAATCAAAGCAGGAACAAAAAGAATAAAAAAGGCAAATCTAGTTTGTGTACATGGAAAATCCATCAGCCATTTGCAAGTAGGTACAATGAAACTCAAACATATTGAAACATGTGGTCAAAATTATATAAAAAGACATCTGATAGATAGATACTTGCTGGTTTGATAAGTGGTACAAATCAAATGTCACAAAAGCATTAAAAAAGGGTCTATGCTTATTGTATGTGTTTTTCTCACACGGATCCAGAGGGAAACGTGTTCGACTCGATTTTTATATACAGTAGATATATTTTTAAAAGCCACACGAAGGGATTCATTTCTAAAGCTTTCATATGGAATGAGAGCTTGATGATCGCAGGCAAAGGTTACATTCATGAGGGAAATCAGACTAATCACCGCTGCCACCACAAACTCCCAAACTCCCCACATCAACATGATACTTTGTGATTTTCTAATGTGTCCTGATGTGTTGACAGATACTGTTCATTTGAGAGGCATCAGGGGAAATGCTCTTTGCCCCAGGGGTGAGTCTGCTGCAAGATTCAGTGGGCAGAAAATGCTAGTTTTAAAAACAGCTTTTATCATTTGGCTCATGTCAAACTGACTTTACTGCAGTTCTTTTCTACAGTGATTCAGAGACAGGGTTCACGGCGTAAGGGTTGACAATGTAGATATCCATTCAAAGCTGAGCTTAGATCAGCCTAATAAAAGATGAATACATCTGAATAAATGATTTGAGAAACCTCGAGTAACTTGGTGATGACTGCAAGAGATAGGAGTGTAGATTGTCATTTGAAATGGAAATACATTCCTTTATCATACATTATTTTGGAGGATGTTGTTAAATATCACTCAGCTTGCATAAACTTGCAAATGTTAAAGTCATTGGACTGTTGCAGACGTTTGAAAATAAAAAAGTAGTTAAACTCTTGGTTTTTGTTATTTAAAACACACTCACTTCTATTACATTTTCAAGGAGATCAATAAAGGGAAAAATGTTACTTTTGCATTATATAATTCAACCTTGATGAAGAAAAACCTCAACAAAGGAAAGTATGGTTTGTTTAGCATATTTGTAAAATCCATAAGAATTTGTCTGAATGTGCTCAACCACATTCAGATATATTTATGTAGATTCCTACTTCAAGACTTCCAGTACAATTGGCACACATGTCATTTACAGAATTACTTAAATGATTACGCAGTTGCAAGGTTAACAGAAATAGAAAAGAAAGTGTAAAGAGCGACATGGTGTTGCATCTCACCTTAAAAACGAAGCAAATGGAATGGTTGTAGATTTTAGGAGAAACCGAAATATGCTTAACATTGTATCCATTATAGAAGAAAACGTAGCGGTGGTGGAGAGTAATGAAAGATGAACATGCTAATAAAGTAGACTGGACACTGTCCAGAAGCCTCTAGGGCTGATTATGCAAAAAAGTACGTTTCATAAAATAAGGAACACAATGGTTAACCTTGAACATATTTTTATGACAATAAGACAACAGAGTTTCTTCAGATCGACTGTCAGGCACATCAGCACAGAAAAGTCCTTTCTGCCATCCTTTCAACGATGGCAGGAAATGCCAAATTTTCAAATGGCATTTATAAGTTACCTGAGAAAGTGGCTTAACTGACTTGAGCTGAATGGATCTAGTGTAGTTTAGAGCAAGGACTTATCCCCCGGAAGACACTTAGCAAAATGGATCAGATTTCAATATAAGAGGAAACGCTGCCAAAAAAGTATGGAGCAAAATATGCAAGATAACTGTTATCATTAAAAGTTAGAAAAAACAAAAACTTGCTCCAGTGGTTGAAGAAGAAAAACAGCGCAGAGGATGCCAAGACAATAAAGGCACAAAAGGAAGAGACAAAATAAGTTTTTTTTGTATTCTAAAGATAAATAAATAAAGGCAACAACAGCAAGGTGCACTCTGAATCACAGAAAATACGGAAATGGAAAAGCATGTAAAAAAAAAAAACTCAACCTCAAAACTCAGATATGGACAAACTACAAAACTCAAGAGTTTAAATTGATACTTTCTTTTTGCTGTGACTGTATTTTATTCTTATGCCAAAAATAAATACAACCTAACCTTCATTCTCTAAATGAACTTTAACTACGCACAATTTCCTGAATTAAAAAAAAAGATTACTAATGCTACTACTAGAAGGATCTCTTGTTTTCCATTTTAGTTTTTATATTTTTCTATTCTTCTTAAAAACTGTATTCAAATGTCTGTTACACTTTTGAGGCCATCATTGACAATAACTTCTGTGACACTAGTCCAGGCTACAAATGGTATAAGGGGATACAAATCCAGCAAAGACCAAAGAGCAAATTACAGATGTTAATACTCATATTAACCAAGCTAAAATTTAAAAAGAGAGGATGAGAAGGAAAAAAAATGCTGCAGAAGGTATCATGGCAGGTCAAAACGAAGATAATAATCTTTGTCTAAGCAGAAGCCAAAATGTATGATCTTCCAAGAACATTTTTGATAGTCTTCAGCTTATCCATCTATTTTGGTCTGTTTTTATTTAGATAACACAAAGATTGACACTCTTGACGGGTGAATCTCTTTTTTCATGTTGCATCTATGATATGAAGACTGTACAATCTATCAAACGTCTTGCTCTTTTACAGAATATCTAATAAAAGGTGCATCAGGCTACTTTCTTCCCAGAAACCTTCCAGCACTTTATCAGCAGCGTTTTAGTGAATCTAGCACAGCAAACATCTAATCTAGCTCCAGACAGAAATAAAATGCAGGACTTAAAAACCCATTACCAGCTGTTTCACATATAATATAGATTCCGAAACTCAAATAAAGCCATCTCTGCATATTACAGATTAACATCTTGTTCTGCCAAATGAGCTAAACTGCATGTGTGGCTTAACCTTAGCCAGACAAAAAACAGAGGAAGGAGACAGTGATTTCATGATTGCTGCAATTTTCTATTTCTCACAAAGGTGCACAGTGAGTGACTGGTGTCTATTCAGCCACAGCTCAAAGGTTGCAGCTAGTAAATATCTAGAACATAACAACATAAGAAAAATGTTGAAAAATTCCAGGATAGATGAACATTTATCCTGGTAAATGCATCTCTCCACACTGAACATCAGTTCAATTAATTTTGTAGTTAAGGTTTATTTTATTTACACCTTCTTGGTTGATGTCTATTATGGAGAGAATAATTGGAGGACAAATAAAAAAAATACTATCAAATTAGATATCAATCAGATACTTTGTACTTTCTTTTGGCTCTTTGTTGGGACTATGTGAACTCACCATGCCCATTTCGTATCTAATAGATCCATGACCTGACAAATAATAATTAGTGGGGATATAATAATCATCCATCTGATAAGAGGAAATGATATATAATTTTGACTTCAGAAGAATCAAGTTCTGGTAAAAAATGTAGAATGTGAATCTGTTTTATTTTTTATATATTTTTTTAAAAATGAGTGAATGTTTCACAATCACAAGTCTTGTTACTCCATGTAAAATAATACAGCCAAGGTTATTTCAATGCATTCAGTTTTTTGTGTTTATATAACTGTGAAGTCATTCCAATAGTGAAAAAGCATTGCAAACACTCTCTTTCAGTGTATTCACAGAAGAAGAACGCATGTTTAGTTTAGAGTGATCCAGTTCACTCACAGTACTTCCTTCTAAACTAATTGAATTCAATTCCTCCATCATTGCAGGGACAGAACCCATTGGCTCATTAATATAAATACATTTTGCTCAGACTTGCTCCGTAGTACCAACAGTAATGCATGGTTTAAACATTTCCTGCTTTACAATAATTGAATTAAATATGCACAGAATTAGCAGGCTGGAACATATATCAAGGCAGTTGATCCAAATATGTTAAAATATGTAAAACGGAGCACAAGCAGTCCCCAACAGGATTATAAATACTGGACTGCAACAGCATTTATTTTAAAGCAACCTGTTGAATATGGGTTTATTTGTGATAAGCAAGGATGTTGCTGCCTTGCTGTCTTTTGTAATGGTGTATGGAATGAATAAAGATGCTTTACATTTTGTATATTGTACCCTACCCAGTGTTATTTTGGTGATCCTTGCATATCATACCAGGTTTTACTGCTCTGCTTATTCCTCTGATTATCTCCATTGTTTTCAAACACGATTCATCAGCCCCAGTGTGCATTTATGATCATGCGCTCCCTTCTTCCTCTGCCTGTTCCACCCTGGTTCTGATTGAGAACCAGGAGGTTCTAACAATCTCTGGTTCTAACTCTCTTAATCACTGTATTCTAGAAAGAGATACAACAGATTTGGGCTTTGTTTTAACTCTCCTCTCTGATATTCTATTAAAAGATTAGAAGAATCTCTGTGGAGTCATCTCATCTGGTAAGGGGTGACTTTAAAGAGTTAAGGGACTCAACAGGGAATGAGATATTACAGTGCAACACATTCAGCTGGATGTTGATGGCTTGAGAGAGAGCTTGAATGAATTAAACATTCAGACACAGCAGGAAAATGGGAAGACTGTGTAGTGACGTGGTGAGAGGAAAATGATGCTCATGTTTTAACTACGATTGCTACTGATGAGGACACGGGGGAAGTAGAATAAAGAGAAATTGTAATGGAAGGAGGCGCCTACATTTGGGAATAACAAAAAATCCAAATTTTACCACAACTTCTACCTTTTTAAGAGGAAAACTTTGAATTGAAATTTTTGTAATTCCAACTTGAAAGGCAGCACCAGCTGGAGAAATAAATCCCTCAAAACATAAACAACAAAACTGTGTAGCAGAAAAACTATGAATGTATGAAAAATGAAAAAAATAAAAAAATAAAACACTTCAGGAAGGCTATTTTGGCATCTACTTCAAACGCAAAAGCTCAAGTTTAAGGAGACTCACAGCTACAACAAAAGAAAGATGCACAGGCTAGTGCTATTAAAAAGAACAAACATCTGCATAAAGGTTAACTTTCTTAGCACTATCTGCTGGGCTAATCATGCTGTTTCCTTGAATATTCAGTGAAAAAAAAATTGTCAAGTTATAAACGCCAAACTACAGCTACATGTTTTTTGGCAGTCTTTGCTGATTCAAAGATCACTGCTTAACAGCGCCCACCTTCTCAATGCATGTGAGATGTTGCTGTCAAAAATCAGGGACTTTTTATTTGTGTAGAAACTCAAAACGCCTTAAAGCCTAATTTCATTTTAAAACCATAATACCAAGAATCGAAAAATGTCATTATGACGATTGTTAAAACTGGTAAGGATTTTGTCTCTAATCAAAGAAGGTACAAGAAATTATATAACCTGATTGAGGTTCAAACTCTACAACAAAAATTCTCATTGGATTACAGAAAAAATAACGGTACTTATTTTTTAATGCTTTGCTCTTTGGTGACAGTACACTCTGTGTGAATATAACCATATAACAGTCTATGTATGAATATAACCACAGTCTGACTCTACAATCTTGAGATCAGGACTCTGTGGGAACGATATGAAGCTGGGCGTCTTGATCTTTTTATTGCTCTCTGTGGTACATTTATGTTAAGCCAGTATATTCAGTTTGAAAGAACATCAATCTTTTCGCAGCAGTGCATATTCCTGAGGTTGAATACCTTTTTTCAAAAAATATTTTTAGTTATATTTGCACCAAAAAAAAGAGAAAAAAAATCAGACAATACTTATTAAAATAAAAGCCAATTCCATATGCTGGTAACATTGCTGGAAAAAGATCAGAATGTATCTATTTGATATAAGGAATATATAGTTGTAACATTTCTATGAACGATGTTCAATCATTATTAGCACTAATTAAGAGAATTTGCATTGTGAATATTTGTCTCTTCCCATATAGTCTCAGGGTAAAGTTACATGAGATCAACAACGTCTTAATGGGAAACTTGGAGTTGTATTTCTGATAAATTATTACCAGTGTTTAATTAAACAGATTCTGATTCAACATAGATTCAGTTGAAAAATTAAAAAAACAAGTTACCCTCAGAAACTCTGCCAGGCAAAACAAATTTAATCTTAAAACTAATGATCATTTTGTGAGTCACAAAACGACAATTAAAACCCCCCGAACCCTGCCAGAGTCGCTTTAGAAGATATAAGTTTATTTTTTTCTAAAGGAAAAAAAATCAACAGCAGAGGATTTGAGCAGCAGTCACGACTCACCTCGAACTTTGCCTTTTGAAGCCATCACTGCATTCCCCAAGTAGGAGACGAGGGGTTGGATGAACAGCAAGAGAGGCAGAAGTCAGAAAAAAGGGAAAGAAAAAGACAGAAGACAGAGCAACAGATTAGATAAGTGTAGGGAGAGCAGAGTGTGGGTATCTGTTACACATATTTAGAAGCAACTCTATGTTGAGCCCGAACGCTAGTTAAAAGTGTGAAAATCATTGGATTACTCAAACCTTAAAGAGAACATCCTAAATTAGCTCATCTGCAAATTGAAACTTTATAGTGTGACACCTTTTAATTAGTGGTGTCACATCATGTGGATTGGGAAAGGAACCATGTTGCCTTCAGATAAGTTTCAAAGTCTGTAAGGATACATGCAAATAGAATCCTTCATGCTTATTAGCAAGAGCTGTGCTTCTTTTCTTGTTCAAACCACAGGCTACAGATAAGAGATGTTTCTGTGGATATACACTTTTTTTGTTTTTTTTTTTTTGCAGGGGGGGGTGGGAGGGTTATATGCAAAGAGCAGCAGAAAGTAAAACATAATTGAAATCTTAAGAAAAATAAAAGTAGTTGTAATGTTTTCTTTGAAATAAAACATTAAACAAGTGTATTTGTGTGCAGCCCCACGAGACGATACGCAATATACCAACTCTCACTCTAATCACAGCTGTAAATCTTAAGACACACATACATTTCTCTACCGCCATTCCACACAAAGAGAGAGAGACATCTAACCCATTCTTTCTTATGAAATATCTCAAGTATATGCAGTACATATACATAATTGCATTTGTATACAACATTTTTCAAGTCTTGCCACCGATTTGTTGCAGGAACAAGGTCAGGACTTTGAGTGTGGTGGCAGAGGTTCATGAGATAGGAGTTTATTTTGCAACAGGTGGGTTGTCAGTTCGATTCCCCACTCCTCTGTGAGTTGCTTCACTGGCCTTGCCTGCTGCTGGTGGTGAGGGGGCCCAGCGGCACAAACTGCAACGGCAGCCCTCCATATGTCAGTATGCCCCAGAGCAGCTGTGTCTACATTGTAGGTTATCCCCATTAGTGTGTGAATGTGTGTATGTATGGATGGATGACAGATTGTGCTGCAAAGCACAAATGGAAGCCATTTACCATTCACACTGTTCTTTACCAACTTAACTTCATCTTGTGTGATTCTTGACCATACAGTGTTAACCGAGACTGAATTTCACATAGTTGTGATCATATATCAGTAAGTGACCATACAGCTTCTGAATGAAACTGGTGACATAAGACTTTATAAAGAGTATCTGAGTAAATGGGGTTGGATACAAATACACACCATAGTTTACACGTAAACTGAAACACAGCGGTATTACAGTGTGAAAGAAAACACTGTAATCAGTATGAAGAACAGAGAGAGAATATGCCACAATGTGGGAGTATTTTATAAGCAGCTTAGTGGAAAAAAATTATGAGCCAACAAGGCCATGTTAAAAAAACAAAACAAAAATAACTGCAGCACCAAAGAATCACTTCTGAGACACCCTGCCAGTTAAACCAGAGAGGGTAAACCAAACAAATGTCATAGATTGTCCACTGGTGTGCATATGTGTGCCTCTGCATTTGCAAGTACATCCCTGGAGAATGACTCTTATGCTTCACACGCACTGCTTTGCCAAATTGATGGATCTATTGGAAATCCTCCAGTGAGCCTGAAAACATGTACAGCTCTAAAAGACAGCAGCTGAAGAACAGAAAACGCTGAAAGAACAAGAGGAATCTCATGGCAGGTGCCATGTTGGAGTTTATTTAGATTACTTCTTTCTTCCTTTCTTTTGAATACTAATTTATAAGCATTTCTCCTGCAAAACAACTAATTTAATATATCAAGTTTGTTGTGAGAAAAGTAAGTAAAAACTAGTACTGAATACAAGAGCTTCAAGCTGTTGGCAGCTCGAAGCAGAGGCTGACTACTTTGACTCTCTCATATGTAGATATGTCTTTGTTTATATGTGAGTACGATTAAGTCCTGATAGCCAATTTCTAGTGCCAGATGGGGATGATTATATTTTGTTAGTACTGTATCACTTCTTGAATGAGATTGAGAATGAGATGAAGACTTTTTTTCCCTTGCAATTTGTAGAGAATATTAAATGTAATTTGCATGGATGTTGGTCTATGGTGTCTCTGGTGATACATAATGGGGGGCAGAAGATTGAGAATCACAGCAAAGACAATCAGATTTATCTGCAAAAGAAAGGTGTATTGGTTTTCGTTCGCATACAGAAAACAAATGTACTTTGGAGATTTCCACTGATATTTTCACAGCTTGCCGTTATGTCACCGGTTCAGAAGGAGAGAGCCCAACAGAGAAAAAGGCCAGTGGATGTCACATTTCTGCCAGTAATGCTTTCTACACGAGACTGGTGGCTTTGTGAAACATTCCCTCAGCCTGTCTGACCTCAGCCTATAGCTGCCTTTCATTCTGGTTGTCAAGGTGTGAGCTCCATGGCACAACAGTGGCTCTCTGATCTCTAAACCACTGAGACAAAAGATGGAACAAACTTATAGATTTTTTTTGCCACTGTTTTCTCATAACAGCTGAATATATAAACCACTATAAGGAGGGAGACAGAAGACAAACAGCAATGAAAAGTGAAAAAAAAAAAATATATATATATATATATACCGTCCGTCTTATCTGACTTATCCTCTCGAGTCTCTGCACATGTGGCCAATCTTGGAGTATTACAGTTTCTAGGCAACCAACACAACAGTTCTGTAAGTCAAGCTGAAATTGCATAAAACACTTTTTATTCAGCTCTCTTCTTCCCCCATTTTAAATTGCAATAAGCAGAGCATTTCTGATTGATTACACAATGTCCAGTTCTCCGGAGATACAAAAGAGAGCACAAATACGATCAGAAGTGCCTCTCTACTACAGCCAACAGATACTGAGATATGTACGTCTTTACTGAGAAGTTTTAGAATTTCAGGTGTGTGGATATTGTGCAACGATATCTGATAATATTAAAATGCCAAAAGTGAAGTCTTTCTTGAGAAATGCTCTCAAATTGTTGTGCAAGGGTGTATCGACACCTGACACTTTTGGTCCACTTTAAATGGACTAGAGTTTGTTTCCCCAGTTGGTCTGGAGCTTTTGTGCAGGTGTCAATAGACTCAAGTGGATCCTGGTGCGAGCCAGACTAAGACCCACTTTTTGAGGTCGTCTCAAATGTTGCAATTTGCTTCTGGTATGAGTTCCAAACTAAACACAGGAAATGTATGTCTGTTTGGACTTTGCGAGCCACCATTGCTGAGTATATGTAAGCTCTTCAGTGTTGCTAACGCTACTGAAAAAACTGAAATCATACTCGGTCCACCGTTTTCTGCATATTCATTTGTATATTCTATATACAAGTGAAGTTATAAGGATGGAACAGTCTGAACCATCACGTGTTTTCAACTAGATAAGAAAAACTGATTTAAAATATTACATCTATGCTTTGAATGAAATGTTATATATTTATGACAATTATAATAACAAAGTGAACTGAAGTGAAATGAGGGCTACATGTTAAGATATTGTCTATTTTTCCATTAGTTGGTAACATCCAAGTGTATAAAAGATTTCATACCGATGTAATATGCTTCAAAGCTCTATCAAATATTCAGATTTTACTGCTATCAGATTTCAGCCTTTTTTAAATTCAGAATGTCCAATTATTTAACTTTCATCATTGTTTCATATAGAGAAACTTGTGTTCTGTTGTTTCCTTAATACCAATTGTGAGGATAGAACAATCTGGAGCCTCTCCTTGCAATGAATAATAACTGAACCCTTTTTAAAACTATTTTATATGTTTTGGCTTGATAAATATTTGCAATGACAATGATGTGCTTAACCACTTCTTGAAGAATTGCCCGATCACTTCTTGAAGAATTGGATCAATAGCTCTGTCTCAGAGCTATTGATCCAAGCTATGTGTAAACAGCCGCATTTTACCTGAGAGGATGAAAAGACGGCGCTGAAACAGAGAAGCACCGAGTTGCAAGCAGGTTCTTCCCCATCTCTAACCATCAGCAGGGAGCCGTCATAAATAAACTGTGTGATAGTTCATACAGAAGCCACCTACTGTGGCCCCCACGCACGCACACACACACACACACACACACACACACACACACACACACACACACACACACACACACACACACACACACGCACGCACACACACGCACGCACGCAGACACACAAACACAACCATGATCACAGCACTCCCTTAAGGTAGGAGTCTCCTGGGAGAACGTGTGTTCTATTGCAACATCCTTCCTGTTTTCGTCCTTCTTCACCCCGTTCTGTTCTTCACCCCCTCCTAACCACTCCCCTTACTTCAACTTGTGCTCACTCAGGAGTTTGTCTCTCCTCCCTTTTCATATTCACTCTACCTCCTTATTAACTGTTTCCTTATCTAAATCTCGCTCTCCCCTTCTGCGTTTTCAATGCCCTCAGGCTACTTTCTCTTGCAGAGGCAGATATATTTAGAGTCTGACAGGCAGAGAAAAGCCTATGGAGATCGATGTGTGCAGCGTGCCTCTCTGAGCTGTCACATGACATGATGGAGAGTTTAGCTTATCTTTAGTACAGCAGCAGCTGTTTTTTCCGTATGTCTGAAGTTCTTTGGGCCCTTGGAATTGGACCAATATGCTACCGGTGAGCAGATTGCTGTAAAACCTCAGCATACTTCCTGTCACCTTGACTTAGCTGGACATCAATTCACACATAGACATTTAAAGGATATATATCCCATGACATGTTAATAACGAGGTCTATGCATGTGTGACTCTTTCGATTTGCAGACAAGCATGACCGTGAAAAACAACAACAATATACTCCTCGGATTCATTTAATCAAAAAAGGTAATATATTAAATATGGATTTGATTTAGCAGCAAATGCATTCTTATTTTGTTTAGCCAAGCTTTTGCTAAGGGCCGCAATTAATCTCCGGATAATAAAGGAGGCGGTAAACAGTGTTAATAGATGGAATCAAACTTACTTAACTCGGCTTATTGCCACCATATTGTCTGTTTTATTGGATCAGTCTGACACACCCTTGTTTACTCACATTACAGGAAGACACACATCTGTTTGTTTTGTCTTTTAATCTAGCATATTTGATTTTGCCTCCTTAACATGATTACACATAAATAACCTGTCTGTAGCAGAATCATCTACTTCCATATACAGAGCTCGATGCAGACATGTGGACACAAGCACACAACCACAAGGTAATGGAATCCACAGGGAGAGTTTATCACTCTTTTTCTCAGGCTAGAAAGCCAAACAAATGCTATTTTAACAACTGAGCGGGTTTAGACAATTTTGTTCTTTAGCTGTACCAAATAGATGAGTCTTGAATATGGAGTCAAGCCTGACTCCATATTCCAAGGATTCTACAGTTTGCATATATATCAGTGGTTGATATCCTCTGCATGAATTTAGCTGAGGGAATGGGATGTGGTTCACCTCCAGATATACAGCAAAGTATGTTGTTGATTAGGTGGCTAAATGTCCCCTTCTGTCTCATTAGTCCACAGAATACGTCCTCAGGGATGATAGATGGCATATTTGCCCAATTTCTTTCCCATAATTAAATCATAAACACAGAACTATGTTCCCAGTTCTACTGTGAGTGGTTCATATGTTCTTGATTTAATTTTGGAGGGCTGGCCATTAGTGAGAATGTTCCACGTTCTCTCTATTTGTGAATTAGTGGGTCTCACATTGGATCTGTGGTGACGAAAAAGGCTTTGCAACCTTTTCCAAAATGATGAATCTCATAAATTTTCATGTATTCAAACTTTTTTTAATCAGTTCATGATGTGTTCCATTTTGAGATCGTTTCACCTGATTAATGTTGGTTAAAGTTGTGTTTGATTTTGTGGGTGTGGCAGGAATTAGGTCTGAGCAAGGTTAAACAGCCAAAAAAAAGTTAATCATAGCTCATAAAAATGTTACGTAGAGAGCAATAATTTAGTTTACATATATCCAGCTTTGTTTGGGCAGTTATTTACCTTTAAAATAATAATCTCATCCTATAAATTATGTTTTTTATTTTGTCTTGTGTTCAAATTTATTTGATGTTCTGAAACAGTATACCTACACAATGGAGACACATATGACAACAAGATAGTACTGGCAATTATAGCTATGATTACTTACACTAAATACAGCTGAAACCAAATGTTTAAAAATACAGAATAAACAGACAAGTAACCTTCTTCTTAACATCTGGCTTTATATCTATGAAAACTATGTAACATTGAAAATTGCTATTATGTGTATTTTTTATGTATGTTACATAGATATCTTTTTACACTGTATATTTAAAACGTTTAAATAAAAACAGATTTTTTTTAGAAACTATTTCAACCAAATTGATTCCATTTAAAATCTCAGAGAATTCTGTATACTTAGTCATCTACTAATTGCATATCATAATTTGTCCATTTTTAGCTTACTGTGACTAAGAGGAAAGTGATTAAAGCTTGGGCAGATCAAAATCACCAACTCGAGAAAAAAACATGATATACCAGTTCATCTGAGTTCCTCTGTTGGCCTTTGATCCTAAAACTGGGAGCAAAATGGTAATGTCCCTTACAAAAAAAAGATGTTTTACCATGAACACAATCTGAAGTTAGTATATTAGGGGGGAAGGTTCAGTGACAGTGGCCTGGAAATTTTAATGTCAAGACATTTTCTTTTCCAGCTCTTCTGTCACTTGACTTCGCAGCTGTTCCTTTAGAAAGGTCACTACATGCACAGCTACACCAAAAAAAAAAAAAAAACAAGAGTTCACAATTTTGTAGAAATGCACCTATTCTTGCTCATTCACATGCACAGAGCACACAAATATGCAGCCTGTGCACAGTACAAGTGCAGCCCATCACAGATTTGGTTTCATTCACAAATGAATACCTAAAGTACCTAATGTTGCACATCCATACTGAATCAAAATCGGCTGCCGCTGTGCTGCATGCAGAGCAGAGAAACCTCAACTTATCTTGTCACCTGGTTTGAGTGGTTAAATATATCTTTTTAAATAGTCAGGCCACTGTTGGTAAAAACAGAATGCTTAGAAAAATGTATGTTTAATGTTCTGAGACATTAAACACATTTTTTCAATTCAAAGTTTTGAAAACACATGTAATTGAATTTAGATTTTCAAGAGTTTAGTAAGCAATTTTATAGGCATGAGGAAGAAAGTTCAATTTAAATTAGCCAGAGCTATTGATGACAAGCATGGAGTTGAATTCATGATTTTAATATTTTATTGTTTAAACGTAAACAATGAAACTGAGCTTAATTTACCCTCAGACAATAACACACCCACAAAATAAATAAAATAAAAATAAAAGGAAGTGAAAACCTCACTAAAATGTAAATAATACATCTCAGTTTTCGTCTCATAAAGACGTAACACACTGATCTGTGCGCCGAAGCGCATGAAATGCATCTATGGGGTAATTTCATTCTCACTAATAAAACAAAACGGAGTTGCATCAGCAGATTAACTCCAAATAGGTCAGGTTTGATTATTTTTAAGGTGATTAAGGTGTGTAGAGAATCACACGTATATAATTAGCTGCACAAAGGTGAGCCGCGTATTTGTGGAGCGCTTTGGCTCTGATGGAGAACATCGCCAATAAAAAGATTCAGAGGGAGCGTTTGTTCTCAGAGATCATTTTGATCTGCTGGAAAATATTATCCATCCCTTAATGGGGTCGGGGGTTGCTGGTGCCTATCTCCAGCTGACGTTCCGGGTGAGAGGCGGGGTTCGCCCTGGACAGGTCGCCAGTCTGTCGCAGGGCAACACAGAGACACACAGGACAAACAACCATGCATGCACACACTCACACCTAGGGCCAATTTAGACAGACCAATTAACCTGACAGTCATGTTTTTGGACTGTGGGAGGAAACC